>VTPC01002254.1:0-29066 GCA_011009095.1 Ignelater luminosus
TTTTTTATTGGTTTCAGATTTCCAATTTCGATTTTACCACATTTGTAAAGATAAAAATGGTAATTTCAAACAATAGCTGAAAGAAAGCTTAAATAATTTAACGTTGTACCACCCAATTTTATTTCTTAAATATATGTTAGAAACGGCATTCGTTTCGGACTGTACAACAGAGACAACCAGAAAACCTTCTTTTTCTGTTGTATTGACTCAAAAACCTACATAAGACCTTAAAATTCCAACAACGCAAATCCTTTATGTATCTTTGCAATAGGACCCAGGCGAGATAAACTTGCCTTAAATTGTAAAAGAAGTGTTAGCATTATGGTCTTAGCAAATTTTCCTGTGCAGAATGTAAAGATAAATATGAGCTTTATTCAGTTTCTTAGATAACTTTGCTAATATGTTATCCTGCTGGCAGATAACAGTTCTCAAAATGTCACTAATGCCATGGACTTGACTTCTGAATTTCGACCAAATCTGAGCTATCAATCTAGGACCTATAAATAAATATGAACACTTACCTTGACCTGCCATGTACCTACAACCTAGTTTTGACCAATTATAGGTCTTTTGTCTTGATCAATCCGATTTCAAATTTGCACTAAACATAGTCCCAAGCCTTCAGGTTTCCACGCACATTTAATTCATTTTAAATCAGAACTTCTTGCTCAATCCCTACCTTTCAAAAATAATCTTAGACTAATCAACTCGTGTGGAGCCTTGCGTTATTTTGCAAGAAGTTAGATAAAGGGCAAACACATCGCGAGTGTGTATAATTTACCTCTGACATTTGAAAGGACTCTGGTTTATCAGCAATAATTTGTGCAAACTGTCAGATATTCTTCTTCACTCCATACCATTATAACATCTTCAAGAAATATAAATGGGTGTTTAAAAACCTTTACTAATCCGCCAGAATTGCAAAAATAAAACTTGGATTCATCAAAGAACATTCTGGAATTAAAATCCAATCTGTGACTCACCTCCTCCTATGTTTTAGATTATGTCCTTTATGACGTTTAAGTTCCTTAAAATCCTTGTGTGGATGCATAAATTAGGAGAAATATGAATTGTAGAATCTTAGATATGTTACGGCTAAAGTGCAAACTTGGATAGTTTATAAATTAGCTGGATAGTATATAAACTAATAAAATAAATAGTTATTTTGCTAGAAAACTATATTAGCTGATAGTTTCAAAATTAACTAATACCCTTTACTAATTTGATTGACAAAGTTGAAAAACTAAAATAGCCAAATGTATTGGTTAGTTTGTAAATCATCCAATTTGAAATGGGTAGAATAGTAAACTGCTTTCTAGTGATATAAAATAACCAATATCTTGGCTAGTTTATAAACTAATCCTCCATTTCTGTAGCTAATCTAACAAAAAACGTTGGGTTAGAATTTTCATGTCTTTATGAAATTGTTAGTTTAAATAATGGATCGTAAACAAAAATTTAATGAAGCAATAGACAGTCTATACAAACAAAAAGCGAGTAATTCAAAAATATATACTAATAGTTACCCAATATTGTGAAGAAGTTAATGACCTTACGCACCACTGGGCCATTGAGTAAAAATAAAAGTTATTATTACTTTATGAAACATTTTGCTCTGCAACGAGTTGACGACGTCTATATTCTACTAAATAAATAATTGGGCAAATTAATAGCTTGCATAGATGATTTATATGATATTATTAATGATTCCCATCAGTGCACAGGTCATGGTAGAAGACAAGTTACATTCAAACTAATTAATGAAAAATATTTAAATGTCACGCAAGAAGTTGTAACTTTGTTTATTGAAGAATGCAAAAACTGCCAATTAAAGAGAAATCAATTAAAAAAGGGGATTGTAGTGAAAGTGACTGTTTCAAATAACCTAAACTTAAGATGTCAGGTAGATTTAATTGATTTGCAAACACGTCCTGGCCAAGACTACAAATTTATTTTTGTGTATCAAGACCACTTAACCAATTATATTTGCTCACAACCCATGAAAACAAAAACAGCTAAGAAAACAGCTTAGAATCTTTTGGTAGTGTATATGGATTTAAATAGTCTATATCTACTACAAAGTGACAATGGCAGAGAATTTGCAAACCACGTAAGTTTATACTGTTGTTGTCAAATTCAATTTAAAATCTGTTTCTAGACATTTTTGGGGTTGCTAAATAGGAATTTTTAATCAAAAATAAAAAAATTTAAAATGGTTAGTCCAATTGGGGAATTTAGGCATTTATTTAGAATTGTATTGATAAATTTCCTTTCCAATGTACTTCATTGTTTATCATTTAAGTTATTGAAGAACTGGTTCAACTTTGGCCGAATTGTCGAATAGTGCATGGTAAACCACGACACTCGCAGTCTCCGAGTTCTGTTGAAAGAGCAAACCAGGATATCGACAATATAATATCGAGTTTTGAAGATAATTTTTATCGACTAGGAACTACATATTCATGGTGTACTAAACCAGTTATTTTCACCCAATCAATTTGAATTGTGTAAACAAAATTTTCTATCTTTAGAGGATATTTAGACTGATACAGAAATCTCGCTTCGAAGTGCTGTTAGAAATTTTTCAGTTTCTGGTACAACCCAGGGCTATGTCAGGTGCCAGTGTAAGAAAATATGTAGAAACAGAAAATGCAAATGTGTCCTTTTGGGATACTCATGCAATAGCTAGTGCCATAATAGCCAACGATGCTGTAATAAATAAATACACAGCACATATGTTTATGTATTTGTCATAAAAATTTGGAAATTTGTTATTCGTTGAGGATTTTCGTTTATATTTAAATATATTTTTATTATAATTACACCACGTTGTCTTATTTAATTTATTGTGCACCAGAATTGCACCATTTAAAGTAACTAAAGCACATGTTAGCTGGTTTGTATAATAACCAGAAAATTGGCTATTTTATAATACCACCAGTTTTGTTGTTCATTCTAACTTACTAAGTTGGACATTTCATAAACCAGCCAAAGAAAATGGCTATTTTAGTTTTTTCGAATAATTGAAGTAAATTAGCCAAATGGTTTGGTTATTTTATAAACTATCGACTAATATAGTTAAATATGCGTTTTCGATCAAACTAGCTGACGGTTTAGATAGTTTGTGCATTAACCAGTTACTCTACAAACTAGCCAATTCTACACATTAACCGTAACAGATATACTATTTATATATAAAAGCTCATTTTCAGTTTTTATCTTATCAGTAAGCTACATAAATGAGATAATAACTAATTCTATACTTAAAAGGAGTATTTAGACAAAGACTAGTCTGTTGTCACATGGATAATAATATACATGCTACCTTAGAAGGGTTTTATGAATTTCATTGATGTTGATGTATGTTATGTCCTAATATAATGGACAGTGAACATCTACTCCATAAGACAACCTTTGTTTGAAGCTAATTTGCTCTTTACCAAGTATACCTGTTTAGCTGAATAATTATTACTGTTGTAATATAACTTTTGATGGCGGTAACTGTGTTTAGCGTTGCACGTACTCTACTATCTAAAATGTTAAGGTACTTATTATGCTTCCTTGAATTCTTGACAATTTAATTAAAACATGCACTTACATTATGCATATTGCCTTATATTTCTATTATTTTTCGTATAATATACGTAAGAGCTATTTGTTACACAGATGAAAACTAAAGAAGATAAACTTTATAATAACGTTTGCAAATTAATTGTATTAAATTAACCGTTATTACGGAAGCGTCTTCAACATTTTGAAAGCCATAAACCCATGTCTTGTTATGTATATCACAGTTAACATTTTCCATTTCTCGGTGGCAATTTCATGTTTATAGCAAAAGTTACAGCTGCATAAACTTACCCTTTAGAAGCTACATTTCCTTGCAGTACAGTCGCTCACTACAAACACTACGACATGCAAGTATAGCATTTTCCTCACTTTTAAACAGAACATCTAGTACATCAAAGACAGGTAATGGTATAGGAATTACTATCGGAAAACTATATAGACAACTTCCATGTGTGCGAAAAAATACTGAAATGGAAAAGAGGGGAAGAGATGTTCTTTACGGTAATTGCAAGTGGTTAAATTTATTAACTACCTACTAGCTGCAGAAGCTTTTAACTTAAATGTATTTTTTATTAATCAGATATGGTTATTTTGTAACCCTAAACACTTTATGTTTCACGATTAGAGGAATACATGCAAAACAAGATTTAAAGGTAGAACTTGATTTTCGTGCAAGCATAATTTTAAATTAGGATCCTTCTCGTTAATAGTATTTCAAACACGTATACGTAATAAAAATATCAGAACATTTTTAAAGCTTTATTACTGTGAATGATTCATCTCATTAATGCTAAATATTTTAAATGCTTTACAAAATGTAAATGTTATTTTTAAATGTAACATTTTATACCCGTGAAGTAGAATAGTCTTTAGCTGCATATTTTACAAAATATTGTTTTGATCATCCATATATGTAATATTTACATTTTAAAAGTTGTAGTTGTGCTTACGAATAGTGGTTAAAGCTTTTGACAAATTATAAAAGATAACAAAAATAATTATTCAAGCATTTAAATCAGATTTTTTCCTTAAATTGTAATTATTACTGCAAACTGCATTTTCAAAATTACCACATTATTTATCCTAACAATCTATTCTTTAATCAGCAGAAAAAAGTAGCTCGTAACTAAAAATAGTAAGTTTGCTTTTTGTAACTGTTTGGCTGTTGCAACTGTAACTATGAAGTTTGTTTTACAATTACTATATAGTCCTCGTCCGTAAGAAATAACATTACCTTTTTCTGATTCGGTTCCATTATAATATACTTTAAGAAGAATAATACGTTACTGTTTATTTTAGAGATAAGACCCACAATCATCACGCTAATCTTTCGCAAGCATACTAAATGGTTCACGAAAGTAGCATTAATGAAAGCCCTACGTTATCGTGGTCTTCTTTTCATATTTGAGCTATGAACTGAGTAAGTTACAATTTTTACTAATGCAAATTATTGCTCACTTATTTTCACTCTTTCAGCTATACCTTTGCCTAGTGAGAGTTGTATACCTTCTTTCCAGGAAATCCCACAAGTTAGACCTTGGCAAGCATTGTTTTCCTGCAGACTAAAATTAGCTAAATAAGTATTATTTTGTCAATAACCAAGTCAGTCACAATTCATTTACAGAAGGAACACTAAAAACTTTCTTTTAAACGATTCACTTTGATGCTATCGCATTCATGCAATAAGTATCAGCTAAACCTATGCACATACTACTATTACGAGATCCTTAAAAAGAAATAACTACTAACATGAATTTAAAATTCTACGTGTTGTTTCTACTTACGATGGCAATGTTGCCGTTTTTCTGTCCACACTCAGGGAGTTACAATTAGTTCAGTCTATTGTTTTATTTTATTGTGTGACCTCACTCCATTACATAACCATTAACAAGAGAGCATTTCAGCGCTTTTACAACAGGAGAAAACACTCAGTACAATTTTTTGTATACTAGTTACTATGGTGCAAGCCTAGTAGTTTTTTTTTTATACCAAAACCTGAAATATCTTGATAAGTCTAGCATAAACATTACTAGGTTAATACTTACCTTCTAATCTCTACGCTAAAGCTGAATAGAAAACCGATCGAAAAGCATGGAACAGAAGGAAAGAAGGTCTATAGCATCCTAACCATCACATGTACTAATCAGTTATATCATGCAAACCTGCTCTTTATCAGTTGACGTGAAAAAACAAAAAACTGTGTAAATAACTAATAAATTGTTCTGACAAATTTCTTGATATTGAGCTAGCCTTTAACCTTATGTTTTTGAAATCTTGCCAAAGAAAAATACTACCTGTAAGTGGACGAATAATCTACTTCATGGCAAGAAAATACAGTCTACTATATGATAAGATAATGAAGATGTTAATAGTTACAGGTTGACATAGAGGTGTTTTATCACTGCTTTGTGTGCCAAAGAGGACTTCAGTGTAAATCTAGTAAAATCAGCCTTGATATTTTTTATTATACAGAAACATCGATTGGACTAAAAACATAGTTAAATTATATTAATGTAGTACATATTTTCAATCAACACCATGTAAGAACAAAATTCAACAATTACATTAAGATATTGCAAGACGAAGATGATCTGCTACAAACAAGAATAAATCAACTTTTTGGTTGTAACTACGCCGCAAAATTAGCAAAATATTTGAGTTTACTGTAAAATAAGACAGAATAGGCCGTCAAATTAGAAAAATATGGATAATTATGAACGTCATATTAGAAGATACAAAAGATGCAAAAAATAAGGGAGGGGGTTATTTTTTTCAAACCATTTTTTCCTATCCATTTTTTCCACACCATTTTTTCAATACTATATTTTTCCACTAACAATTTTTCCAAAAATATATTTTTCCGCTAACAAGTTTTGCCGCTAATATTTTTTCCAATAAAATGAAAATTGTTAAGTTAGGTTAGGTAAGGTTACGTTAATTAATATAAGAAAAATTTATGGAAAAAAAACAGTGGAAAAAATGGATTGAAAAAAAGATCTTATGGAAAAAAAGCCATTAGAAAAAAGACTATTGGAAAAAAGCCATTGGAAAAATAGATTGGAAAAAATGGTTTGGAAAAGATGACTTCCTCCCACAGGTTTAGCATGCCAAAAGTGCCAAAATATGCATTTTGCATAAAATTCAAACTTTAGTTATTGAGCTAGTTAGTTAGTTGGTGCAAATTCAACCTCGTCTTGGGGTTAAAGTATATCAAGACAGTTCTAGAATCTTCCTTAAAAGCAATGACAACAATTAAGCAGTCAAAGCGGTAACAGGAATAATAACTAGTCACTGCAATCTGAGTAAACACGATTCAGCAATGGAGATCCTCAAGAAGAACCCTAAATATATGCAGATTTTGCAATGAAAAAACGATTGTTAATCATGTAATCTGTGGATGTGATGTAAGTATAACCTAATGATTTTCAGCTCTGTGGACAAGATAAACTTCTAAGCAGCATTTATTTGAATTTAGTAACCAGGGTGCAACAAATATGTCCATTATGGTTTTTTAGTAGCGAGTATTGTATAATTCCAAAAAGGAAACTTTGTCGAACTTGTTTGTAGGTGCCTATAAACTCTTGCAAGAAAATATATACGAGTTTCTGATAGACCGTCCAAAAGAGGATTCATTGTTTCTGTCACATCACATTTACGAAAACTCTGATACTAGTCGAAACGTATTTTTTTGATTATAATAGACAGTTTTTTCTTGGTGAAATAGACATTTCCATTTAAGATCTTATATTACAGAAATGAAATACAAAAAGGACTTTCTTTACACCTAAAATCGCTAGAAGATTACAAAGATAGGTTTCGCAATGATACTCAAACTAAGTGTACATCAAGGTTACAGCCGACCGTTCTGCTTAAAACGATTTTAAATTTTTAATATTATTCATCTGTTTGAAAGTCTCACGTTCTAAAACCTAAACAAAGAAAAGCTACAAGTATAGATCACAGTTGTTGGGCTAAGCACTTGACCCGTTTTTTGCAGTAAGGTTCTATAGAATGCCTGTTTATTTGTTAATTCGTTCGAATAAAGTTCTTTGGTCTTAATATAGGCCTGTAAAGGTCATTGACAAATTCGTCGTGATCACCCTATTTGTCTTTTTGTAACAGTTTCTGAAAAGCTTTCCTCTATGATCAAGCTTCCAGCCTATAACATCACATCAAAGATTTCAAAGTTTGAGTGTCAAACATTAATAGTGGAGCAGATTCTTTTAGTTCACTGTAGCATGTATCCCAAAAGTCTTGGAATCAATCTTTCCAACGATTTTGGCGAGGCAAGCCATTTCTGATTTCATACCATATTAAACTTCAACAAATTAAAAAACTAACAAATGTCATTTTTCAGTAATTGTCAGTAGTTATTACAAATCATTACCAAATCTGCATTTTTTTATTTCATTTATTTAATATAACAATGTTTTCACAAATTGTGGAAAGTTATTTTCACAATGGTCTACTTCTGAAGAATGGTGAACGGCAATATGATATTGACGTTTGAATAAAAGAATCTAGACAACGTTTTCCTTTGGCTATATTTAACAGAAATCAGTTTAGGAAGCAGATCTTACAATCAATTCATTGCTTTCCCGGCAGTGGAAACATTAACGATAAACCCAGAGGTGGAAGACCTCGTGCTAGAAATGAAAATGTTATTAACATTGTTAGAAACGCAGCTCAAGATAAACCTACCACTTCAATTAGAAGATTAGCTCAACAGATTTTCATATGAACCCTTATAAGTTGCAAATGTACCAAGAACTTCTACCGCCAGATTATAATAAAAGGCTGGCGTATTGTCAGTGATTGAATGAAAATATGAACGACAAAATGTTAATTTTGACATATTGAACATACGAAGCCTGGTTTCGTCTCGACGAATATATTAATTCTCAAAACATACAAATATGGATCCTTGATAAGTCCCATGTTTTTAGAGAATCCCCACTGTATCCATTTAAAGTTGGTGTGTGGTTAGCAATGTCAAGGCAAAGAATTGTCAGGCCAATATGTCTGAAGACAATTTAAATGCTGAACTTACAGAGACACTATTTTGCAACAATCTTTTAAAGTACTTCATAATAACGAGCTTCAAAAAACGAGACTCTACCAGACCACACGTTGCCCAAGAAACATTGAATTCCCTTCACGAGTTCTTCGACAGGTTAATAAGTAAGGTCAAATTTCCACCACGTTCTTGTTATCTAATCCCGTTGGGTTTTTTTTTCTATATTTAAAAAAGCCAGTATTTAGTCATTTTAGGAATGGCACCTATCTTTTACTTCATGGTCAACGCTGTTTCCAAGACTTTTAGAACACACGTTACAAACGAATAACAACATATAAAACTTTTAAAAGACTTTGACTGACTTTCAGTGCGTCATATCTGAGTCAAAGAAGTCTATTTTAATAAATGGACAAATAGATTTCTTCCTATTAACTATCCTTTGAGGATCTCTTTATTATTATCCGAATTATGGATTTAACATTAATTTTATATATTGCAGTTAATCAAGAGCATTAAAGAATTGAAATTCGTGCTATCTAAGTGAACCGACACGAATGTAGTTTTATTTTATTGATTTATGTTATTTTATGACAACTATAAGCAATAAAACATATCCCTATTGTTTTCGTCGAAGATTCGGGTGTCTTTATGGGAAAACAGATAAATTTCCTATAATTTACGTTTCAGCTTTCACTGTAAAATAAACCGTATATCCGTTTAATTCTAGTTTAAAAAAAAATCTTTTATGAAATAAACGTAAAATTAAGTTAGTTCAAAATGTAAAGCATTCTGTATAAATTCTAAATAATTCAAAGATAAACTGATATTTCAACAACATAAATTCTGAATGAAATTATTTTGACAAAACCAAACTGAGTGTCCCTCACGAAGTGCAACGCTTAGTATTGTATATTCATCTCCCTTGAAATGTGACCTCACAAATCATGTGTCACGTCCTGCTCTTGAACGAATAAATCACTAAGGTGATGCAGATTACAGACTACATCAGCAAATGAAAGTGGAGCTGAGAGATAGTTTGCTCGTATTATACAACCAGATACTTTAACTAACAAAATAATCAATAACGTGTTAATTTACGTGCTAATTAGAAAGCAAAATTGTTCTAAATAAAATTAAAAAGACAACCGAGTTCTAAGCAAATACAACTTTTGTATTTACGTTTGTAAATAAAATAGAATAGTTTTGTTTTAATTATGATTATAAAACGGAATACCAACTTTTATAACCCTCGTAACTCAAGAATATGACAAATAAAAGAACGCATTGGTCCCTTTAACCAGCATCGTAACATAAAACATAAGTGTAGTGATATGTGCCTGTTCTGGTCCCGTATCAGCCTATAAAACCTCTTTTTCCTTCATCTCAAGGAACCAAACACTATCAGGCAATGCACTCTACAAAATGTTTTAAATTGGAATCTACAGCCACGTAAAAACCCTTCTGTAAGAATTGAAAGGGACTAATTTATAAACAGCACAATTTTTTTAGTAAAAGCCTTAACAATGATAGGCTTGAAAAGGGGTAATTCATAAGTAAATTATAAGCATTCATTCATAATGTTAAAAATCGTTAATCGTAGCTGATTACGTAGCTGAGAGTTCATAAAGTAAAAGTGTCAGCCTCAAGCTTTCTGTTTTATTCAGTATGCAGAATAGACGCATTTTTTGACAAAGTAAGATAAAGAGATGTTCTATATGGCCTATAAAATCTATTTTTTGGAAAGCGTACATACGTTTTTTGCAGTTTAATACGACCATATATCATAGCCATTAAAAAGGTCCTTTAGAGCTTAATTTACGTTTTTTCATCGACCTCAAGTTTTATTTTCGAAAACAGCAGAATTCTTAAAAATAAATTTTTGAGGTTATGCACAATTTATGTTTCTATAAAACTTTTTAGTGAGCTGATCAAAATATCTTGACAATTGTCTTCATAAAATTGGAAGAATCTTATAATTCCTTAATTTACTATGTTGTATAACAAAGCGGAACGTTAAGTGGCAAAACACTTTTCACGAAGAACGATTTAAAAATAGCTACCGAGTAAACGCACTATTTAATATGTAGTTAATGCACACTTGCACTTTTACAGTCAGTATTCAGCATGAGAGGTTTTATTCGTAACGAGTACCAATGACGTAAACTTCAGCAATAATAAGCAGGCAAGAACGTAATCCAACCACATTCTTAGTTTACAGTTAAAATCTTAGTAATTAGCGTACCTACTGCGTGTATTATTCCAGAGATGTATACGAGGTGGGTAGATTGGTTGTCATTATGATCTGGTTTATTCTTAATGATAGCGAAGAACGGTTTTCCGGAGCATATGCTACTTTTCTATCCTGAAATTTAATCTCCACTAACACGGTACATTTACGTTTTGTCAAGCTTTAATGATTTCTAGAAATCGCAGACAAATTTTTTTTGAAATGAAATGCATAATTGGCCATGATTTACCTGGAAAGGTAACTACTTAAATTACGGTACTACTTGCTTGTTCTTATGACTAGCAATCAACTGTTTTTAGTTATAACTTAGACCTTTCGTATTAGTATTTAATTTTTTGATACAACCATAGCAATCTATATATATATTTATTTTTAAAGCTCGAACAATATCCCTTTCGGGTAAGTAATGGCCAATGTGCCTTCTAGTTCTCAAGAACTGTAAAGTTTGGAAAAAACTAAAATATGTTACTGGAAATTTAATTTGTAGTAAAAAATGTCTTTAAAATGTTTTGACAACTCGTCAAAGTAGGCCATTATATTCTAGTTTTGCTTTTACATTTGATTTTAGAATAAAAAAGTAGCCTATGCTTCCGAGAACCTTTTTATGCTGTCATCAATACTAAGCCAGATACCCCATGTCAGTCAATCCTGGTGTATTCACTTTTTTAGCTAAGCGTTTTCCGTATCATTTCGTTTTGTTTCATTTTTAATGATTGCAACTGTATAAAATGCACAAGAGAAAGAGAGAGGGGGAAAGAGAAATATTGTTAAATTCTAGATTGTTATTTTATCTTTTCAAGCTAAAGCGACAGTCTACAACTCTTGTTACAAGTTTCATTTGTGATTTCCTTAATCGCAGTTTGTTGGATGCTTCTGGTGGATTTTCGGCATTGGTTAGCTGTAAATTAACCCTAAGATCCAGTTTCATCGATTCTATTGTCGCAAAAAAGTTTTGAAAAAGCTAAACACTGATTGGGGATCAGCAAATATTGTTTCTCATCTTTGTTTAGTAAGTGTATCGGTTTTACCAATGCCGTCCTCCCCTGTGTCAGGCAGCTGACTAGGACTGTTGGTTATAGCAAGAATGCTCCGGTTCCGATAGCTTCTTCTAAGATTTTTCCAAGAGCAAGCATTAATAGCGTGTGCTTCAGCTTGGAACCCAAAAGTTTCGTATTTTAAAAGATCCCTTATATTCCAACTCCTGTATCACTGTCAGCTTTGCATTCGCCGGTGTCATAGGCTAGCCATGCTGGCTGGCAGGTAAGAATTTAGTTGTGATCTCTCAGTTAGTAGGAGGTCTGATTAAGTTTTCTCTTTAAACTATATGATGTTAGAGTCCGGCTGGCTCAGGAAACTAAAATCATAGAAACCCCGTTGCTAAACTGGAAGTCAAGTACGATCGAAATCTAAAATTCTAACCTTTTGTCAAATTAAAAAATAGGTAATTTATGCTTCGGCTTAAAAACTAAAGCAAAAGTAATAGAAAAATTACACTTTTACGTATAACATAATGTTATATCATCATAAAGAAGTCAAGATATATCCATAGATTTCGGAACTATACTAGGCCAGTCCGATTCTATATTATCAACTGTACGAAACCAAATTTTTATGGCTTTACCAAGAGATTTACCTTTACCAGAAGGACATAATATTCTTAAATAACGTTACATACAGTGATGACAAAAATTTGAAGATTGACATTGCTTTATCTTATTTCAAAAATATTCTTGCCTTATACATGCATGCCTTGCTACATTCTCATCACAGTACCTTTTACACAAATTATGTGTCTAATGCTTTTATTGTTTTATTGTTTGTGTCCATGTTTGCGTTTGAACCTGTTTACAATTTTTCTGAGTTGATCGGGGACGTTTGATGCATTCGGGATTACAGTATTAATTGCCATTTAGCTGAATCATCTTTCTTCAATTAGTCAAAGTTTAGCGAGATGTTATGTTATCTAATTTTTTAATGTGGTTTTGAAAGTGCGTATTTTTCGATATTAGCTGATATTTGTAATTGAGCTAATTAGGGGAAACATATAGGATGACCTCCCTTTCACAGCGTACTATTATTTAAGGACATTCTACAGTAATCTTTTTCTAGACTGGATTTTCAGACAAAATAGTGATCCAAACGTTTTTATGGGATACAGCTGCAGCGAGTAAAATCGTTCCTCATGTTACGAAGCAGGATAGTTTTTGTTTTTGATTGTTGTTTGTTCGGCTTTTGCCTTGCATCTGTTTCTCTCATCTACAAAGTAGCGTTCGGGCTTTGGCATATGACACATTGTGTTCTTCGTTAATCAACCAACTGTGATGTGATCTGAAACTGTTAGTATGATAGACTCTCAAGAAGCTTTAAGTGAAAACATGCAATTCTTAAGAACATATTCAAAATTACAAAGGCTGGAAGGTAGCCAAATTTGTTAAAACCTGTAACATATCTTGGAACCGCTTTACAGATAAATTTTGGACGCAGTAGATTGCATTGTTGCCATCTTGGGTAGCGAGTTTGTAGTGATGTTTCTTAGTTTATTGTATGCCTAGAGACAGATTTATATTGCATTTCAGCCTTAGTTGCCACATCCTATAAGCAGAGTTAGTTTAGTAAGGTTTCCGTAATCAAAGTCGGAATGTCTCCCATGGAATCCGTCAACTGAGACAACTTAGTTTTTGGAGATTTGACATTTGATCTAGCTTATACTATTATACAACTCAACCACGTATAATTTTAGGCCGTAACACAGCTACTTAGACTAGTATGCGTTTATGCTTATTTAACTACAATAAAGGAGCACCATAAAGCAATGTTAACCAATTGCAAGGAAATACCTTACAAGGAAAGTTAAATAAATTTGCAACGCAGTCAGTAGAGTGTGTCTAAGGTAACTTACATTAATGCAACTAGAGCTTTCTCATCATGTGAGAACTACCCTGTATTCACAAGCAATTATTGAGTGTTTTTGAAACCAAAACGTTCTCTGCTATCTGGCACTGCCAATAAATGCATTTGGTTGAAGATAACATGTATAAGTCATCATATCTTTATCTAAGCATAGAATCCTTAAAATAAGGAGTTCTTTAGGTTAGGTTTTCATATAATGACAGCTTTAAAGCTGCGATAAAATAAAAACTCTTACAGTTAGAAACATTCAGGGGCAGGCCTGAAATCATTGACTCTATATTTGATGATCAAAGGACTTACATTTATTTAGCAAAAAAAGCATATCTTGCTCATAAAAAGCGAGGAAAGATCTAACTTGAACAAAATATTCGTAATTCTGAAATAAAGATTATTGCAAGTTTTATTTATTTGAACCATAATAGAAGAACCCTCAAATCGACAATCTAGAATAAGCTCTACATAAATTCAGAGCGTGAGAGGAATAGAAATTAAGTTGATTATTCTACTAATATCAAAATTAATACTTGATGCTCGCTTAAACAATTAATCAAATAATCTTACTATTAATGCATTAGAAAAGTTTGAAGAAAATGAAAAAAATGCATACATAGTTTCCGTTGTATAGCGGAAACTTGCAATTGTTGAACAAAATTTTTAAGACTAAAACAGTGCATGGTAGTGAATTCCACACATTAGAACTAGAAGTTCAAATGTTTTGACATTATAACTTGCAGCTTTAGTAAACGTAAATAAATTTTAAAATTGTTTTAGATAATACTAGATATCTGTGAGTGAGCTTTAATTACTTAAACAAATAAAAATATTAAATTTACCCAATATTTTCACTACGTTTTGTTGCTAAGCAATAAATAATATTTTAATAAAAATATTACAATAAATTTGTCCGTAACTATTCATAATAAAAACGAGTTTTGAATAACAGTATCATACTGTAGTACATTACTAACAGTGATTACAACTACTTTATGCCTTGATACCTAAGTATTTTAAGTTTAACAAGCAGAACAGAATTTATCCGAACAGGATTTAAACGGTGTAACTTCGCCTACGCAGCGACCTCAACAAGAGGGTTATAATTACACCAAATTCATCTGGACCTATTTTATGACTACCACTTTCCAATAAATTACATTTACTCAGCAAACTTAGCAAACACAATAATTTGCCACACGATTTTTACCTACAAAAGATTTAAGCTTTAATCGATAGTTGTACGTTTAAGCCGTGACTTCTAGTAGCAGAGTTTGCAGTAGATTAGATTGTTTTAGGCTGTTTTCAGAGTGTTGCATAATTTAGAACGGTTTACAATTGTATGTGTGAAACGCATTATCGGATCACCATTACATAACCGCTGAGAGTAGAGAGAGCATTCAAATGTTCGCAGCATTATTTATTGATAAGTTATCTGCTTCCCGTTTGCTCTAAATTGAATTGCTGTTAATATTATCTTTCTGTCTGCCTTTGTTTGCGGCGATGACAAATTCGATGGCTCATGTGTTTCACAAAAGCTCCCTACTCGATATTTTCAGACCTATCAGTAATGGACAACCAGTGATAGCCTGCGAGTTTAAACAAGCAATTTACAATACAACAAAACAAATCCATAAAATCTTATAAAATAAAACCTCTTATCAATTCAATAGAATCATAGCATATCCAGCCGTATTCTTATAAAGACATTTATTTCGATAAAATTAAAAATAGAACACCTTTTTCCATAGATGTATAAAACTGTCAATTCCCTTTTCGACTAGATACTATATAATTTATTTCAAAATAATCCCTCATCAGCATTCCTAAGCTTCAGCGTGCTTTTCCTATTTATCAGCCTTTCGTTAATTAATATCAAAATCTAAATAAAACCCCAACATCTGCATGAGTTCCACACTTCAATCGATATTCACCCTTAGTAACTTTGAAATAGGGAACAAAATAAAAGGGACGGTGAGCTATCGCATCATACTTGGTTGCACTTTGAAGTGTTGCAAGTTTGGTAAACTTTTTGGTCGGAAAGTTCGTTCATCCCTCTGCTTGTTTCGATCGAATACTCGTCAACGAGTCCTTGGTACCTCTCTTTGCTCTTTAATGTCTTTAGCAGTGTTGCTACTAACGACCACTCTTTGTCATCAGATCCTGTTCATCAAGATTGCTTGTTCCCTCTGTCGTAATGATACGTTTTACTACGTTACGTTAGGGAAAGAGAAAGTTTCTTGTATATTCATTGATAAAATTCTCAAGAATGCCATTTCCTTGAAATACGATGTTATCTAAAATGAATTGATATTGGAAACAGAAAAGTAAACTTGAAATTTGATCAACTTGTAAAAAAAAGTTTCCTACGTTAAGGATACGGAGAAAGAATATGTTAAAGGATAAAAAGGGCATACCAATGTTACATCAAAAAGTGATTATATTTTATTCCAGTAGAAGTTAATACACATGCAAGGTAGAACCTCCACGTGTTTGGAATAGATAGCAGAGATCACGTTCTTACTTAACGATTGGATCACTGAAGATCCCATTGCCTCGGAAACTCGCATCTTACTAACTTTACAAATTGTGTTTTCTTGTTTCGTCCCTTGTATTTTCCGATTCAATCAACTCTTTACGTCGTTGGTAGTACTGAATATATTTCTTTCTTTGGAAAAAGGAAAGTGAACAAACGTAATAGGGAAAATTGTTACAGGAAACAAGCACCAGATGGCGAGTTCATATCGAATTGGATGAACTCAGGGAAACAAGCAGACAAATTTATATTTGTTTGGTAATGCGAATTCTATTGTGTTTTATGCCAATGTGTATATTGCGTTATTTAAATTTTAAATGACAAATCGATGTTTAAGAGAGATTGTATTCAAATAAGAAGACGTAAACGTCGAGAATTGCGCAGAGAAGTTCCAGCTTTTACACACGAAATCGACTGATTTATTCGATTGAATAAATTTAAATACAAAAACAGAATAAACGACACGTTTACCAGACTTCGAAAACCTTATTTTCACTGGGATTGCAGCAAATAAATAAACGATATCTAAATATTCCAACAATTTCAAATTTCGCATCGTCGCGTAGCCCAACGTAAAAAGCCTCAGAGTTTAAAAGTAAGAGATTACCAACCTGAAAGAAATTCGTCATTGTAAATCCTACTTGACAAATTCAATTTGTCGTATAAAGCAGCTCGAAAGAATTGCACTAATTTTCTTATCGCGCTCTACTTCTCAAACAATTTACGAAACATTCAGCTTCACTCTAGTTTAAATAAATTTAAACAGGACAATTTCCTAACTAGATGAGGCGAATTACACAGAAAATTCGATAATTTCGATGCTGAAATATTCTACTTGCCTTTCTTCTTTTTTAAAAACAGTAATATGATAAGGAGATTCTAGAAAAAGCCTCGGAAACCATCACCACGCAATCCTTCGTTGCCAGTAGTTGTATTTAAAATTAGATTAAATTAAGTAGGAAATAATAATTCTATTAATTTTCTAGACATTACTTTGCGTAAGACTACCAATTCTATAATTACACATGGGTATGCCAAAAATATAAGTTCAGACAGATCCATAAAGTTCTTTTCTTCTACACACATTAATTATATAATTAGCATTATTATTAATCTTATAGATAGAGCTATTAAGTTATCACATGTTACATTTAGACCACAAAATATACAGAAAGTTAGACATTTTAATAAAAAAATTATTTTCTTTTATATTTTGTAGGAAGACATACGAGGTCTGTTCAAAAAGTATCGCGAATTTTGTGTTTTTTCAAAAATTATTTATTTATTCATGAATATCTATTTTGTCCCCTTCAAAGTAATCCCCATCAGATATTATACACTTGTGCCAAAGTTTCTTCCAATCCTCGAAGCACTTCAAAAAATCATTTTTTGTGATCTTGTTCAGCTCCTCCTTCGATGCCGTCTTAATCTCCTCAATCGTAGCGTGGCGTCGTCCTTTTATGGGTCTCTTAAGTTTCGGGAACAAGAAAAAGTCACAGGGGGCCAGATCTGGGGAATACGGTGGCTGCGGCATCATTAGTGTGATGTTTTTGGCCAAAAATTCGAGCACAAGCAACGATGTGTGAGCAAGGACGTTATCATGGTGCAAAAGCCAATTTTTGTTCTTCCAAAAATTCGGGCGTTTCTGGCGGATTGCTTCGCGCAAATTGCGCATAACTTGCAGGTAATATTCTTTATTGGCCGTTCTACCCTGTGGCAAGAACTCATGATGCACCATGCCCCTGCAATCGAAGAAAACTGTAAGCAAAACCAAAAGCACGCTCTTCGTCGTTCACATCTTCTCGGCCCTCTGAAAACATTTTGTACCACCGATAAACGTTGCTTCGGTCCAAGGTAGCTTCACCATATGCCACAGTCAACATTCGGAATGCGTCCGTGCACTTAATTTTGTTTTTGACACAAAATTTGATACAGATTCTTTGATCCATTTTTTGGAATAGGCAAAAATCGAAGACGAGCCAAAACACGTCCAAGCAAAACAGCTGTCAAAAATTAACTGAACATTCAAAATGGCCGAACTTGTCGGCATAAGTGAGGGACATGAGTACCAACATAACGCCACAAAAAAATCGAAAATTGAATATACATAACCCGCGGAAATTCAAAATTCGCGATACTTTTTGAACAGACCTCGTATTAAAAGAATGGGTGATACAATATAATTCACATAAATAGAAGAAAACTCAACAAGACAAACAATACATAGCTTTACCATATATTTCAAAATTAACCACTAGAATAGAGAATATTATCAAATTAAGTACTAATAAAAATGTAAGTTACACAAATTTCAATACAATACAATAATTTTACACAAAATTAAAATCAAAAACTTAATTTAATTTACAATCTAACGTGATATAAAAATCAAATGTATGTTCTATAATAGAAAACACAGAGATCACACGAAACATTTAAGGTGTTAATTGGGCTATTGCCATACTATGTTGCGTTATTTTACGCGAAAAACGACGGTGCAGCCACCAACAAATCCCACTAATCCCTACTGCGCATTCAGCTACGGAAATGCAACTTATGTAGAACTTAAAAACTATATAAGTAGACATCCCCAGTAGCTCAGTGGTTCAAGCACCCAGCGTACTAATCAAATTAGCGATTATTGTCCCTGGTTCGAACCCTGGTTGGGTTTAAATTAGAAATGAATAAAAATAATAAACCAAACCAGCCTTCTCAGGGCGAAAGCCTGAGGGCGAAAGCACGGCTAACACCTGAAATGAAAATCCACAGTTATCAACTTTCAGACGTCAGACAAAACAGTTAATCAAAAATAGAATAAATCAACACAAATCATCTGTAAAACGTCCAAAAGCCGATACTGCATTTTAGCTAAACCTTGTTTCAACCATGACCACAATTTGGTTTTGATAACGTAAAAATTTAGGATATGGGCAAAAATATTAGTGTACATTTCAGAGAAGACTTTGATAATCTAAGCGCTATATACCACAGATTAATAGAATGACAATTCCTAATGGATTTCAAAATTTCGAAATTCATTTAAAATCAGCAATATCCCATTTCTGTATACTATTAACTGACAAATATTAATGTCAAGTTTTAATACTTACACACTATGTTTTTAACTTTAATATTCTAGGTAGATTAGATGCATTGTTATTTTAAGTTTTAATGTCATTTACATTTCACATATCCTTGCCAGCCATTCAGTGCCGTTGAACTGCTTGTTTTTAATATTTTTTGCTGTACGAATTGTACGATTACTACCAGCAAACTTTGATATTACGCTCTCCTCACAATCTTCCGCACAATGTAAACGTCTCTAAGTCTGTACAACAGATTTGCCCAAAATAAACCACATTATTGCACAGACTTGTTGATTAACGGTTTAATTAGCCATGGTATGACAAACTTTCAACATCAATGTACAAAACGTCATTTTTTGACATACATCACGTAAGAAATTCTTTGCAGCAATCTATCACAGACTGTTCGATCCTGTTACTGAACATCCTATTATGGAAGCAACTTCTTTTATCTAAGACATACATGGGCACGCAGCCAAATATGCCGAATTGGTTGGTTGCACAACAAAACAGGTTTGTATATTTTACAGCTTGACTATCAAAACTAAAGTATATCTTTCTTAAAGTTCTTTCTGCTGGTAAATCTGCCTTTACAAGAGCCAATTCAGCCCCCGGGATGATTCCCGTGTCTATGTATCATTTAGGATTTACTGAATCCTCGTCTCTGGTAGAAACCAGTAAAGCGTGGAAAAATATAAGTTTGCTTATATGCAGAGTAAAAATTTCCAAATGTCTACACGAATTAGGTCACAGGGATTCCATTTATTTATTTAGCATATTTTTGCATATTTAGAGAAAGTAGTGCATAGATTCATATATGTGCATATTTGCTTTAAACCGCGAACATTAAATGCATATTTTTAGATTTTTTTTAATAACACGCCCAAAAAATTGCAAATTCTAGGTAAAAGTTTTAATCCTTACATACAAATACTTTTTTATTTGTTGATTATTGACAGGTATTAAAACTACCTGAGTATACAGGTTTTTGCTATTGAATTTTAACTGCAACTAGTGGTAAATAAGTGATATGATAAGCCTATTAGGGCATATGTTATCTATTTATAAATGCATATTAAGAGCATAACTCGCCCGTTTTTTGATGCATATAATTTGCATATTCAGAATTTTATAGTGCATATTTTTCCGGGCTTTAGAGATGAGAATAGTCAGTAGCAAATAAAGAAACAATACGTTCCCTGAAACGATATCTTAACCATTGTAATAAACTATGGCCACCATAATTTGTGTAGACTAGGTTTCTTGGTTGAAGCATACGCAGCTTTTCAAAATTATTGCACCAAAGGTTTAATGCATTCTAATCGATTATTTAAGTGATTGCATTGTTTAAATTCTGTACAAATGTTAAGAAAACAAAAAAAAAACATAATTATGGAATTCTCCAAAAATAAGCATTCAAAAAGGTAAGACAAGAAATATAGACTCTGAAAGTGATAATTTTAAACCAATTATTACCCAATAAGAGATAAATCGAAAAAGCCAAGAATTTTACAAAAAAAAACTAGTGTGTAATCGAATATCTATTTAAATAGTTAAGCGGCTTTCTAGTATCTACCCAGTAAGTGGGGTGACGTCGAACTCACGTGTGTAATGCAACATCTTGTAATACGCTAAAACCTTATCCTGAGGAATAAGGCAAAATTAATGCTTATTACTTCCCAACGTCAACACGTACGTTAAAATAACGTGTATGGATAACCAAGGACTAATGTGTCCGTCACCGTGCCAGTATCGCGAGAAACGACAACTTTTTCAACTTAGACATTGAAAATATGTCAATATATTGTGTAATTAATGTTATTTTACAGTTGACAAAGCCACGTTAAATCTTTTATCAAAATATAGCGTGACTATTTTCACCAGCTACATTGATTCGACCACATTAACGTGTTTTCAACGTTAAATTGTCATCCTTGTGCACGTTGGGTTATACTAATCCTGCTGTATATCAAACAACTTTAATTTAAAATGGAATATACCTACCGCTAAAATAATAAATAATAAGTCTGCAGTACAATTTTACTTATTAAATTATAAAGAACAACAAATATACCAAATTCAGTTGCACGCCAGTGTTTTCTTAATCTCGGAAGAAAACACAAGCCCGGGGCAGAATTAAAAGGATTATTATAAACAATTGCATTAAACTTCAAGTTATAAGTTTTATATTTAAACTCAAAATTGTGATGACGTCATCAAGATTTATTTATATTTACTCTGCTCTTAATAATATATATCCATGTTTCAAAGTGTATTTATGTTTATGAAAAAAAATTTCAAAAAATCTAACTGAAGCATAAACAGTTTTAATATCATAATTAAAGCTTCCCGTTTCTTAGTAACGTATATCAAGATTTTAAGCTATAAATATGTTTATAAAAAAATTTCAAAAATTTAAACAAAACAAAAACAGATATTCTTAATGTTGGATAATGTGCTGGATTTCTACTTTCATGAAGATTAAACAACTCACTTGAGTATAGCAACTTTATTTATTTTTGCCGTTGGTGTGGTCACCTCGACCACCAAAACAACACTGCCTTTTAGGTACCATTTTACAACCCTTCTAAAAGGAGTACCGTTAGGGTATTGATTTTTACTTGAGGACTCAAACACTTAACCACAATCCAAATTATTTCAGATGGTGATGGACGTGTTATTATAAACGTTTTTTTTTTCTAGCTCACCACAATTAAGTCTGAAATCACCTGGAAAGATGACTACGCTCATGAAAAATTCCAGTATAATTGCGCAATATTGTCCTTTCAATTTCACAGCTCAAACGGGTTGTCTCATTACGAAACTGCACCCAAATCCAAATATCGTAATTATACAAATTCTTTTTGGATCGCTCCTAGCATTTTTAGTTTCTTGGATATTCGGATGCTAGACCCTAGAGAGTTTTACACTTTGAGTCGAGCGGCCCTTCTTGCCCAAACTGTAGGGGACAATGCAAGATGATCCAATATACAAAGTCGACGACAATATCTTTCAATGGAGTTTAACGACGGAAATATTCCTACTAAAACTTACACCTTGTTAGTTAGTCACACCAATAAAAGTATTGACGAAGCACACAACAACCTGTTACTTTAAGGGCCAACATCACAATGGAGATCACGAGGTGAATGACAAACTTCAAAAAAAGATGTAATCCAGTTACGCGCTGAATTCAAAATACGAAAGTGACTTAACTTGTAAAGAGTGATTTAAAAGGATGATTGATGATTTTCGACGTTTGTTTAAATTTTTTAATTTTAATTAGAAATTTTAGAAAATTGTCAAACGAAAATAAGGTTTTTATATGAGAAAACAAGGAATATCGAAAATATGTTAAAATACTGGCGAAATTCAAGATTACTATGCAAGGAGAAGTACTGAGAATCCAGAAGTTCTATTTCCTTACAAAGGATAATTTAAATGGAAAGAGCCTAAAAATACACGATTCAATTCAATTTAACAAATGAGCAACCCAAATATTAAATTTAACAATAATTTGCTAAAATTGGTTTAACAAAATCTAAAATACCAACTTACATTATTTTTGTTGTTTCCATACCAAAATTAATTTAATTAACTTTTGGTGAGATTTTAAAAGAAAGTTTAAGCATTTTTGTCACGAAAAGTAACGAACAATCTGCCGTTGCCTTTGACGAATCTGAATGATTAACGTAATCATCAATGACATCATTTCTGTTCTGTGATTAAATATGACGTTATAATAGTGTTGGCATTAGAAGTTCATTTGTTATACTTCCAGTAATAATAATAATAATAAATAATAATGCTTCAACATCAAAATTTTAGAATTAGCAATAATATATTGATTTATATTGCATATTGAGTTATAGCAGGACGACGTTAGCAGCCATATTACAGAATGCTATTGAATATCACGTTAGTACGACAGCAAAAAAACGTTCGTCATTAAGTAATGTTTTTTCCACTTTCTGAAATGACATCTTGAGCAGTGATTCAAAAGTGAATGTAAAGTGACCAATGACTAATGAGGCACTCTGCTAAATGGATAGTTTTTGCAACAATCTAGTAGAACAAATAGAAATGTTCTTTTAGTACGATTACTTAGCTCAGCTCACTTAATTCTTCTGTTAGTATTTCATTACCTTTACTTTACTCATTTAGTCTTCCTTGATCTCTTTCGTCCTTCAACAGATTTTTATACAAGCTAAAAGAGTTTATTTTTAAATGATGTCTGCAGATACGATAACATTAAAAACAGATGCAACACTGTTGGTTTTCAGCAAATGCTAATTTTATTATAGTGCCACTGAAGAATTGGTTTATATTTTCATATGCTTTAGGTTTTCATATTTTCCATTTTCGTGCTTCCTCATTTTTTTGCTACTAATGACCTTTTGAATTTACCCTTGTGTTTTATATCCTGATTTATTTATACCACAGAATACATAATTGAAAAGATTGGGCACACTTAAGTATTCGTGATTCTTAGTTTTTATGTGGTTATTTTTAATATTATTTATCTAGAGGAAAATACATTTTATTTACATAACTTTGACTTAAATTTATAAATGCTTTGACGAAAATGTAAATTTCTAAAATCCTTTAATGTGGAATTTAAAATACACCTCGGGGATATTTATCACAGTTTCGTTCTTACAGCGCAGACTATCACAGGATTAGAACACATTTGGAAAAAAGCAGAATAGTAAAGGTTTAGACTTTTTTAAATTCATTGTGTTAATATTACAAAATAAACTTGTGTTAAAATAAAATAAAAATAAATAATTAAGAATGAAACTAGTTAAGGAGTTTTTGTTACTTTGTTTGAGATTTCTTTTCAGGTATTTGTTTTTGTCTAAATTTACATAGTAAATAATTTTTTAATTTGTATCTATTGACTTTAAGAGCTGACAAACTACTAAAAGAGGTTGATTAGAATAAAACTTAAACAATACAATTCCTTGCAGGTAATATAATAACTTTTGTTTAATTTAAAAACGAATAAGTTATGTATGTTTAGTGTATCATGAAATATACGTTCATCATTACAAACAACAAATTACCAGAAGTCGTATTTAACTTTTTAATCGATAGATTCAAAATGAATTTATTACTCTACTGAATAATAGATTTTTGTTTCATATGACATCCACACAACGATAGTAGAGAGATAAGCGACAATCAAGCCATGCTATTAAAATTTAAATTGTCGATTTTTATCATAAATGTTGTCATTTGTTTGGTTGGTCAGGTTTGATATTGTACAGAAGATAAGATCTACACGAACTACTCCGTTCTACAAATCAAGATGTTGGGAGAAACATACATAATTATTACTTCAATTACTCACATACATTTGGTTGAAATGCAACAGACACGAACCATTATTTTTACTGACTGCGTGGGTAGTTCTATGACCTTAGAAAACTTGGAAGTTGACAAGTTTTGCTGATGGCTGATATGAAACAAGAAGCTGAGGTAGCCAAAGGTAGCTGAAACAAAAACACCACCACATCTCATACGTGAGTTCAAGAGGTCAAATGTAGACATGAAAACTTGTGAACTAGCTCAGGTAGCTATTTCGCGATTGTTTATGTGTTTTCCGCTACTAGAATTTTTATGTGACAATTTTTTTTATTGACAAACACATTATAAATAAAAAGTTATCTTTACGGACTTCAGTAGGTGCCGTTGTAAATTTTAATATAAGTTGTACTTTTGATAATTGTATTTAGTTTCTTTAATAATAGGAGTATCATCAGACAGCGTACAGAAATACAATTTAATTCAGGTAGATATGTCTATAAATATTAATATTTTAATCGTGGGATAAGCCCAATACAAAATTTTGCAAAATCCAAATTTACCCGCATTTAAGTTGTGCCGTGAGTATATCAAGCTTTAAGGCTTTAATAACCTATAATGTGACCTACATTATGCAACACATTCCAGCATGCTTACATGGTACAATTTCTAACATTGCTATGCTAATAAAATATACAATTTCCTAACTTCCTTTTAACTAGTACGAAATAAGAAATTCCCAACAGACACTTATTTCTGTAGTGCACGTTAATTTTGTTAGTAAGACGGCCCTTAGCGCGGGTTACGGTTCGCTGGTTCCGTCTTTATAGTTGCACTAGTAATTACAGTTGGGATCTTTTACATTACTCTTGACGCAACTATCATTTTCTTGTAATTTAATGTTATTTAATTTAATTTTCAACTTTGTCGCAGTTTATTATACTCATATTAGTAGAAGAATTAGAAAAGGATGCGCTTTATGTATACAGCATGAAGAGGTGGATTGTACCTTACTAGCTTTATCATTTATAATAATATTTGACTAGAAGTTTGGGCTTGTTTCATAAAAACAATTATTTAAACCTTCTATTATGGCCATCTATTTATTCATAGAGTCACATGTAGTAGGTATACGAAATTATTTAAGATTTTATTATCGGCTCTTGCATAGAGCAAATAGTTATTTAAATCAATGACATACATTAAATATACCGAGATTCTTAAATAGTAGACAGTGAGTAATACCGATTTTATTTCGTTTCCATTTCGATTAACACTAATGTCAGTCAGAACGGAATCTTGTTGATTATTACCTAGTAAGCAGCACTTCGTTAAACTGCAGTGCATTGGTAATGTGTTACTGACACATTTACTAATAATGAGCATCTACCAATTAACGATGTGTATAACATATTCTGTGAGTCACTACCGCTCATTTCGAAACCGAATTATAATCAGATAGGACGTTTCATGCCTTTTAACATGCATGGTTGTAAAAAAGATAAACATCATATTTCGAACTCAAAAAAGTCAAATAGATCCCTAAATCCCTCAATAAAAATTCTTGAATTTCTGATAGCAATTGACTCTTTTATCTTCACAATACATACGGACAGAAAAGAACCATACAGCCAGGGAGTAATGACTACGGATTAGAAGTTGTGTAACACTGTAGCAACACTCAGGTTTATTGGTTTGACGTCTTCTTGCTAAGAAAGCTTATGACAGATAAAAAATTCAACCTAAAATAAAGATGCCTAAAGACTCAGCATTCCTAAATGTAAAAAAAGCCAATGGTAACGCATTGTTGGTTTATTTGTTGAGAATGAGGATTGCGATATATTCTTCAGTGTTGTTAAATGGATAAGATTTATCTTTATCATTAGAAAGGTGATAGTCAGACCTAATGAGTTAATTGTCAACGTCGTCAGAAAAGTGTGCCTTGTGCTTAGCAGGACTTCTGCGGACACTCAGTAAAAAAAATTTTTTCAATTGCAGGACGATTCTCTAGAAATCGAATTACAGAATTAGAGCACAGAGAACGAAGTGATAGTTAATCGTAGTAGCATTGTTCTAAGGTTTTACTCCCAGCAAACATTACACCATTGACCTTGCCGGACTAGTGATACCCATTGTAAGCAATCTTAGAATGTAGGAGGTGTGTAGTCAAATACGCAAGAGGCAAAGCTACAAATATCAATTTCTCCGTCATTACGTCTTGATCACTGTAGATATGCGGGAATTCTTGAAAACATTAAATAAATGCAGTATAAGAATTGAAGACGTTAACCATGCCATGCCATGGTTTTGCCAAAATCCAGATAATTAAGTGGTTAGAAAGTATAATAAATACTTTTTCATCTGGAACAGAAATGGTGTAAATAAGGTAAAATACACAAGAGTTGTAAGCAATAAAAACATCTTCTTTTACTTTTTGTTGCAAGAACAACATTAACCTATCTCGTTTTTGGATCCCAATACAAAAACCTCAATCCTGATAGTTAACAAGATTTGCAGTTATTGTTCAATTTTCAAATATGCCGTGATACAAGTACGTAATTGTTTAGTATTCGCATCTTGAGCTTTAAAATTCTGCTGTTCAAACTTGGAAATTAACATAGATTTTTAAAAGGTGCCCAATAACCTATCGTAAACACTTATTAGCAAATGTCATTCGTTCACTTACATTAGTATTTGCTTATGACCTTACTGTTAAACCAACACTTTGGTTTTGTACGAATAAATAGTCTTTGTTAAGTCAAGAATCCATAAAACCTAAGAAGCACTCCAAATACTACACTACGCATTTAAAGCGTTTTATATCTTTGCAGGTTTTGTTGCAGTGAGTCTCTGGAAGGTACCAAAAAACGCGACGAGTCATTGGATGATCAGATAAGACTTCACGATAATTCTGCCCCCTGATACTCAACATTATTGAGTGCACTACAGTACCAAACACCTTGGTAATGGTGATCTTACCGATAACACCGACAGTTAACTAGCGGTAAGACTCCTGAAACTGCTTTCTGCAAATTCCTGAAGTTATATCTATAGTTATCTAATTATTATTTTATTTTTGTCTTTTCGTTGATTTCTTGATAAATGGTCCAATAAAATACACCTCTGTAGTCCGCATATTATTATTATCAATATTTACCTTGAGGTTCACTCCAACACTATTTCCAAAAAAAAAATTCTACTCGATAATGTTTTCATCTATAATCATAGATATGAGCCCTCGATCTTTCTCTAGGGGTCTTATCGGATTATAAATGAAAATTCTAACTCGTAGAAATGTTTAGGACATTGCAGGTTTTGTAAAATTCTAGGTTATTTTGATAATATGCCTCCTGTATCGGTGTACTTTCTTTGATAATTGCACTAGAGTGCATTATCGATAATCTTGCTAACAGCAAATATCACACCACTGTCAAATTGAATGACTTTTTCGGGTTTTTTTACGATTTTATGTTTGGAACCTACGTAAGTATTTTGTTGCAAACTTTTTTTGGAAAATGGCCTGATAAAATATCCCTCGTGCACTTTAAATACCCGATAGTTGAGAATCCGCCTGGGATACTATAGTTACTTATGTTACTATCCCATGGAAAGTTATCGGATATGTTACTAGGTTAGTAACGATAAGTAACAGAGTTTTTGACTGCTTTATAATTTAATAATAATTTTTTAAAGTCACTTCCACAATTGGTAATGCAAACAGTGAAATTCTAAATCCAAAGATTCTTCCTAACATACCTACGTCGTTGTGCTGCTGGGATAAAAGTATGTTCAATTGGTACTTAGCTCTTTTTCACTTACAAATTCTTGATTTACTTACCTATCATATTAAATTTGCATGACCGGCTTAGTGTAATACAGTAAGAATCCGCTATCTGTAGTTTGATGTAGCGAATTATGGCTCTTCGTAACCCCATATAGGTGTTTATGGCCAAAACGAAGGTTTAACGTCGACAAACACTGTCGCTTATCACTCCGTTGCTGTAGGTGCTAATCAAACGTACAATGAGCAGTAAGTATAAATCAATGAAAAATGTTTTTGAGAATACTTGCTGATCCGCTGTCTTTCAGAACAAGCAAGAAATCTTATAAAGAATATAGTTTCTGTGAAAACCAAAATAAAGAACTCTATCATATTTTCCTTTCGAGTTGGCATCTTATCTACGGGCATCGTGCTTGGTATTTTTTATTAAAAATTTAGTAAAATAAAAAGTGAACAAAAGGGAACAAAAAGAAGTCGCTTGGGGCTAGATCTGGTGAGTAAGGCGGATGGTCAAGCAGTTCAAACCGTAATTCGTGGATTTTCGCCATGGCAACCGCTGAGGTGTGAGACGGTGCGTTGTCTTGGTGAAACAGGATTTTCTTTTTCTGCAAATGTGACCG
>VTPC01002254.1:39279-76078 GCA_011009095.1 Ignelater luminosus
TGAACCATTTGAAAAAGTCAGCGTTAAAAGAAGCAGGTCTTCAAACTTACAGACCTGCTATAGAGACCATGCAGATTTAACTGACATTGATTGGAAGAAAGTTCTATTTACACATACTTCAAGATTATGACTGAGGTTTTCACATGGACGTAAGAAATCATTTTATTCATTTTGTACCTTCGACGATAAGGTCAATTGTGATGCGGCTCGGTAGGTAGGTGTGCATTTGAGTGGAACTAAGTATGTACTTCTAATTGGTTTTTAAATTTCTTCTTCTTAGATAGCAAAAGAATGTAACTTTTGAGAATTATTATAGACTGCCCTATATATTCATTAAAGATCTTAAGTGCACCTGAGATGATATTCAGTATAGTAAAGATTGGAGTTCAACATAGATATACAAAAACTTGCTGCTGCTATTATTTTATATCAGTTATAATAAAGAAATAACGAAAAACAAAACAAAGATGTTTAATTAAGCCATGGGTTCCACATTGTAGGTGCAGGTAGGACGCCTGTAAGAGAGCCAATGCTCGCTAATTTTGTTGCTTTCTCCAAATACGTGCAAGAAAATTCAATAAATAATAAAATTTAATGAACCAACAGTTGCAAAAAGAAAATAAGAAAAATGAAAAAGGCATTCTGTTGTAGCTGTACAAAGTATGAAGTTTTCTTTATACTTCACAATCAATGCTTCAGTTTCTTCTTTAGTTCACTCTTTTTCCTTTGGCGCGATAACTGAAACTGTCTGACAGTTTATAGTTTCTCTCAACAATGTGTCCACTTGCAAGAACGTCCTCAGCAGTATTTCTATCAAATAGACGTGAGAATTTCAGTGGAAGCACCCAGCCAGCTTTATGTTGTGCCTAACTGTATTTGATGTATTGTGGCACCTGGTTTTAAAACAAAAAGCGACTAATGGAGTCTCATACAAAGCATAACAGGAAGTTCATGAGTAGTACACAGAAAAACAATTTTCAAAAAGTTTGCAAGTTGTCAAATCTAGATAAAGTTAAGTCAAAGCTTGGTTAGCTACTAAAAAAACTACTGCTTGTTACTAATTTAAAAACTAATATGTTTTTCTAATTTTTCTGCAAATACGTACAGAAATAAACAGTTAGGTATAGGACCATATTTTGCAAGACGCAAAAGAAATTGCAATTATAGGAGAAGCGATGTCTATTATGTATTCAGCGAAAATGTTTATATTTTTAGACTCTGCCTATGAATATGAACAGTGGCAGATTTGCAAATTTTGAACAATGCCAGGAAAATCAATGAGTTCTGTCAAACTTTGAAAACTGAATTTAAAAGTTATTTTATAAAGTCTATTTAGATTCTGATCCAATTTGCACAAAGTTGCAAGGGTATACAATTAAATGCCAAAAATAGAAAGAAGTACGAAAAACTATAAAGAAGTACTGGAAAGTACTAGTTTCAAGGGAAATGGTTTTGCTCACCGGTTAACTCCTTGAAAGAATCTAGATGGAAAAGATCAGTCAAGGGAAAAAGTTCAGTAAGTTAACAAAAAATATCCGAAACCAAAAGAAAGCAAAAGCACAGAAATCTGTTGGTTACAATAAAAGCAGATGTCAATAAATCCAAGAAAAGCAAGACTACAGAAAAATGGGAAAAAACGAAAAATTTAAAAAGAGAGTGGTTTACCAACAATTTTACAAGTTGACAAATAATGAAAAATTCGGAAAGCTGGCAGATAGTACAGTGAAAATAAAAACTCGTTTTGGAAAAAGCATTAATTGACCAGAACCAGCTTTCCAATGTTATTAAAAATCCCAATCTATCGTCAACCACAGTTTTCCTATAGAAAAAATTATTAGACTGCTTTTGCTAAAATTTCTTAAGCATTTGAAAAGAACTGACTATATTAATTAGATGGAAGTAACAAATTATGTATTCTGATTTTCAAGGACTATGCACGAGTAATATTTTAAACTTTTCAGCTTCAGATCTATTTTATTTGAAAATGTAAAGTTTATAAAGACAAAATTACTCCATAACTACTCTTGCATCCCGTTCTCTAAATTTCTGTCCAACACTTTTTAGAGTTTTGCTTTAATAAAAGCCAGTATTATACCATTAAGACAAATACGAAGGTGAAACTCAATCAAAACAGTGAGGTTTGAGAAATTTGGCAGGAAAGTTTCCGAAAGTAGAAAAGCTAAGCATTTGTCTGTAAAAAAACAACAGATGCGAAAAGTAAAGATTTTCACCGTTTGTTAAAAAGCATAGAATCATAAAGAATAAATTAGACATAGAAACACGAGTAGAGATAAGCAAAGATCAAAGTGGGTTTACTGCTAGGCGTTTATGCATAGACAATCTGTTCGTTATTCAGGAACTCACAGAGAAAAGGGCCAGTGAGAGTGAAGGGACTCATTTAGCGTTCGTGGACTTAGAGAAAGCATACGATTCCGTTCCCAGAAGTAAACTATGGCATACCCTATCCGAAATGAACATAAATCCATCATTTATAAATATCATTAAAATATTGTACGAAGGCACTGAAGGATACGTAAAGCTAAACAACCAACCATCGGAGGCAATTTACATTAGTAAAGGCCTAAAACAGGGTTGCAGTAGCACTGAAAGAATGGAAAAGACATCGTGGACGCATCGATATTAATGTTAGAAATATCCATTTTGCGGATGATCAGGCCGTACCCGTACAGCACTCATACGACATGGAGCTTATGTTAACTCGCCTATATGCAGCATATCAAAAATGGTAATTGACTGTAAATATCAGTAAAACAGAATATCTTGCAATAAACTCGGAGGCGAATTTTGAAATTCTAATTAAAGACGACACATCAATAAAACAATTTGATGAATTCAAATATCTGGGGGCTGTAATAACTAGAGATGGCCTCAGGAAAACAGAAATTCGAAGACGGGTAGAACAAAGTAGAAAGGTAATAGGCTGCTTGAACTCCGTGTGGTGGGACAAGAACATTTCAAGAACCACAAAGATGCGAATAGGAAGATCTTTTGTAGAGTCGGTTTTGATGTATGGAAGTGAAGTTTGGACATTGACAGCCGAATCCAAAAGACGAATCAACGCTGTGGAGATAGATGGTCTACGCAGAAGTACTGGAATCTCGAGACTGGATAGGGTACCCAACAAGGAGATAAGAAGAAGGATGCAAGCCCAAAATACGGCAATAGAAGAAAAGAAGCCTGAAATGGTTTGGTCACGTACTTTGGACGGATGATCAGCGATGGCCAAAATAGCTCTTTAAATGAAAACAGGGGAAGGCCAAGACTGTCCTGGAATGTAAACATAAGAAAGGCTATAGAACAATGAAACTTAGAGGAAGGCAAAGCCCAGGATAGGACTCGATGGCGATATATATATAAAGCATAGTATCTTAAAATACTATTTTGGCCAAATCTAATACCCGCGCATTACGCTAAAAGCGTTATTGATTAGTACTTAGCAGAAAAACATTAATTTTGTAGCTAAAAGTTTTGATCCTCTAAACGTGTCAAAACTTAGGTCAATAGAAATATTTGATTAAAGAGAAAGTTCGAAAAATGGCAAAGCACCGAAAAATTATGGTCAACATTAAAAGGTGTTGGACAAAAGTAGGCAATATCTAGCCAAAATAGACGCCCAGAATTTTAAGAGGAGGGTAAAACCTAAAATTAAATAAAGCAGCTTATTGTATAGGATATGTTTAAATACAAGTAATGGTAAACTTGCAATTGCATCAGGCAATACGGGAAAGAACAGAAAGAACGCGTCTTTTCAAGGGCGTGGAAGTATTAAACAGGTGGAAATGAAGTAGTTGCAATTTTCTACGCCAATCTGGAAAAGCAAAAAGTAAACTATAACATCTTTGACTACTGACCTTCAACCACTTCAACCTACTCAATATTTACATTTAAACATTTCCCTTTAGTTGAAATTTGACACGTTCTGTTATGGATTAAGTAAATTTACTTTACCCTTAAACCCTTATGCGTTATTAAATTTACAACATTTTCAATTAATTAATTTGTGCCTTTTATAAACAGAAGCATTTGGCGTTAATTGATATTAATATAACTGATGAACACTTTTTTCTTCAAGCTATTATAATTTTACAAAATAAATTTGAAACTGTAATCTGGTTTTACCTTTTAAAATTTTAATTTCAAGTTGATAATTTATAGCAGTCAAAGATAATTATGATGAAAGTTTATAATAAAATTATAATTTTCCACTCTACCAAAAAAAACTTTAAATACAACCTTATAATAGCATACCTGTTTACCTGAGGTTGTACTGAAAAAGGAATACCTACTTATAAATTATGTAAAAGCTCATACTTACCTTATTTTTCGGTAAATTTATTAAAAAATTCAAACCATAAATAGTAACCGACTGCATTTAAGTACGTTGACGTCTCTTCAGGGAAAAAAGTAATGAAATCGATTTACTTATTAAAATATGCAAACACGATGCGCGTAGGAGGCGTTTGGTTTAATCTTTTATCAGGTTGACTGTAGAAGTCGCGAACGCAGATGGTATGCAGCACAAACGCTTCATAAATTTGACGAATTCAACGTCTTCGGTGGCAGATTCTTCGTTCAACAAGACGAAATTGAAAAATGATTTTTAATATAGTGTTTGTGATTAAAGTATCCTTCTTTATTGCCCTTGGCTAGTATACTATATACAGAAAGTAAATTAAAATTTGTTCTCCTTTTAATTATAAGACATGATGCATGATTGTAATAATGTGATACCAATGAAGTAGTAGTACATAGTACTAATTTTACCCCTTGTTCCCACGTTGGTATATAAGAAATGAAGGGTTATATATTGTCAAAACCCTTCTTAATTATTCACCCTCGCTGGAAACTGCAGCTAGTGGTTTTGTTATAATAAATTTAATTTCGAACGTCAGAATTGCAAACATGGAAATATTTAATTTATGAATTTATGAGCTCTCTTTCTACTAACAAATATTGTTATGCACTTTAAAGCAACTATTTGAAATGAATATCTACCTCACTGTAATTTCTTCACATTTTTAAAAATTTCCTGATATAATTAGAGAATAATGAAAAATATTATTTTATGATAGTATTTTAAAAGTTTATAAGTTAATAGAAGGCATACCCAAAATAAAGAGGGGGAAGTTATTTTATCCTACGCCTTAATATAAATGTCGAGGGGCTGCGGTGATTACCTAGGTAGACTGCTCTTAATTTTCTAATACAAATAAGTTACGGTAGAAGGAAGCCTCCTATTGAAATAGTCTTTGCAATTTACTACAGTTTGGAGGGCAACATACAGAAAACTTCCACGATATTTTAATAAAATACTTTACAAAGCAAAGCAGCTATAAGAATTTTTGTCAAGTTTGTGTATTTTATGGATTTCGTTGAAAATATTTAGAACTTTCAACATAAAACATCATAATAATTTTAAAGTTTTCACCACTACACGACAGTGTTTGTAGAAACTCGCTCTTTGTACATAATGGTTTCATTCAACCTAAGGCAAACTGTTGATAACAAGGAGGTAATTAAAAATCTTATGTAGGTACATTTTTGTTCAAAGAAAACATTAAAATTGTAAAAGCTTTACTACATAGCATAAAGAGTCTTAAAATAAGAATGTAATATAGTTTGCCGACTACATTAGAAAAACATGGTATTAAAATTATTTTGAAAGCGTTATTTGCTCAAAGAAGTCATAAGAAAATTTAAGAAATGAAAATTATTTCTCTGAGGTAAATTTTCTGACTGTAATATTTGTTTTTTAAAAACCTTTTGAACTTAATCTCCATGGCTTTTTATAGGAAAATGGCAGAGTGGATAGATAAAATTGTTTAACAATCGCTTATGGATTTCATTCAAGTGTTAAAATGAAGTAACAAAAGACGTATATGTAATATGTAATAGCAATATCAGTAATAGTAAAGCTCATATTGCTGTATTACTAAATTAATTATCATGGTTTAAAAATCGAAATTATGTGAATTCATACCAGTTTCATTTTCTTCTTTGTTTACTCGGATTGCGCAGGATTTATTTGAAATATTTTCCAGGGTGTCTTCTCTCAGACCAATATCGTTGGCTGTCAATTTCTGCGACTATGCGCTTAAGATAGTGAAAAGATTGTACGTATTATAATCTAGTCATACTAGTCTATAGCTTTTCAAATTCATCATTTAATCAACCCAATAGTTTTGTTTCTGCTAATCGAAACTATCATATCAGTTTACATTGTACGTATGCATAAGTGTTGCTGATGCTATAGTGTAACTGAATGCTGATTCTATCAATTTCCAGTTTTTAGTTCTAACATAATTTCACTTTTTAACACTAATATTGCATATTTTAGACATGCAACAACCATTCATTTTGACAGAGATATTTTGCTTCAGACAGTATTGCTGTTGACTTTACCAAACAAATGAACAACCTGGTCGTCGTTTCACATCATGTCGGTCTGCTGCGTCTGGAAAACGCAGGCCCTACTGCAGTCCCACTACACGTATTTGTTTTGTTGCACAGACCGACCACATTCCCATGTATGACGATCAAAGGAATTACCTAGCCGGTCGACAACAGGACTCCATGCACCCTGTAGCGCGAAATGCAGGTTTTTGAAAAGAATTGTTTTTCCTAGTCAGTTTCACCATCATTATTTCTCCCGCCAACAATAATTTCCTCCAACAGCCAACTCGACCATCAACAAGTTTTTCACTTTCCTCTGCAAATTCTATCCATGAACTATCAAAGAACTATTGTCGTCCACTGCTAATTCCATCTACTTCTATAACATCTGCTGGACTATCCCTTTTTTACATCAGCATTTCCATGTACATCTTCCACAATCCAGCGAGCAGCAAGCATTGCGTATAGCACATCCAACTACCAAATTAAAGGGTCTTCTAAACGGTCCCTGCCTTTGCAAAAATTAGTGATAAACACGATGATGACTATTGCTTCAGAATTTTCACCACTTGCAAAATCTATCCTTGGACTATAGCATCATATAAATGTTTATCTGCATTTGCAGAAGGGTCTTTTCTAACTTAAATGGTCACAAACAAGGTATTGACCCTTATTAGTTCTTTTAGCTTTAAACAAATCACTGACATTTGAGGCATGAAGCTGACTACTAACTGATTACCAAGAGATAACCAAGCTCTGATTGAATTTTATTGAAATTCACCAATATTTGGGGCCTCTCAAAATTGTCCTCTTACTCGGGAATAATTCTTCATGCCTATAAGTTCTCATACTCTTCTTTGGATTTTAGAGTTAGGTCTTAGAGTATACAGCAAGTGGAGTTCTGAAAGGGGTGTTGGGTTAAATATAGCACTATCCAAGTTTTCACGGCCATTCTTAACAAATTGATTCTGTGTAGTCGGAATTTCAAAGATTTTGAACCATTTATTCTTTGAATCTCCTCAAATAGAACTATTACATATTGTAGATATTACAGTCATTAAGGGAAGATTAGGATAATTTTTGAGAAAAATAAATTTTACAGACATTTGCATTTCTAAGCATTGACAGAACTTCAGCCAGGCTTGCAATATTTGCTTTGGCTAAAAGAGGTTTTCCAAGCAAAGAATCTAGTTTTGAAGATCTAGAATGGAAGCAGCTTTATTTCTGCTATTTATCATGTTATACCAATTTAAATTCTAGCTTTTTTGTATAAAATAGGAGTGGCAGACTTTGGTCGTTAAATAGTTTATTTTAGAAGATACTGTGGACAACATTAAACCTTGGCTTTGCTTCAATCTACTTTAATTCTATGTTACCTATAATAAATATAATATTTAACATAATCATATAACAGATATTGTACAAAAATCTTTAACTATGATAATATATTCGATGGTGCACATTTAAAAGAATGCACAATGCTTAGAATTTTGCAAACGGGTTGATTATAAATGGTTTCGTACCTTACTATTTGACGATAGAATTTTCTGTTGTGCACAAGAGCTGCTTTCCTTAGTAAGTAAAAAGCAGAAACAGTACAAGTTTTAAAATTGCAGAAAAGCAGTTATAGGCTAATTGGTATAAAGAGAAGTAGATCTTAGAAAATTTAAAATACTTAGTTATATTGGGTTATCAATGGTTTAATTAAAATAAACACAATTTTGAAAATTAAAGCCGTTTTACACTACACGATAAATAAGACAAGAAATTTAACAATTTTTGAAACAAGAAATATTGGATAATTATACAGAAAATTGTTTGCATTAGTGAAATTGCTCAACAAACAATTTCTTATACAATTTCTCAAGAGCGCAGTCGCGATGACGTAGTTCAAGTTTATCAGCTGATTCTGAAGTATGCTTACAACATCTCGTACTTCATTTCTTCTTTGTAACCATTTTTCTTGTCATATCTTTTAATTTCTCTTAATTGTTTATGTTTTTAGGCCTTTTTATTAATACTACCTCAGTTAATATGATAGCAGTCATTAATATTTTTGTTGTCAATAAACTTCGCATTTTAATCATTGTTAAAATGACTCAGACATTTCTATATGAAAGTAAATGAAACGTAAGTACCTTTTTGATCAATATAACCTCTTTCAATTTCGAATTTGTGCTGCCTAGCTAAGCGATCTTGTACAATAAATTAGTTCCTATATCAAACAGAAAAAAATGCAATATCAATGATTTAATACAATATTTCTCGTCTCGAAAATTGTCAATTTTTTGTTTTTTTTATTGTGTAATGTAAAACGACTTTTACCGTCTTAATTGATCTGTTAACTAATTTTAAGAAAAGTTAGTTCTAATATTTTATGTAAGTAAAGGGTTTTCCAATAAGAGGTGTTATTTTGAATAGCCCGCTATTTCGGTAGATGTCACTTTTGAAGCTATCATTTTTTGACATTTGACAAGTAGAAACTACGCCATTAATAAATATGGAACGATACACGCTTCAACAACGCATTGAAATTATTAAAATTCACTATAAAAATGGTGAAAATTTGGCAGAGACGGTTCGTAAAACTCGAACATTTTTGGGTCACCGTGAAGCACCTTGTCGGACCGCAATACAGAAATTGGTGAAAAAATTCGAGCTCTTGGGACAAGTTAGTGATGTGAAGAATAAAACCCGTGCACGTCGCTCAAGAACAGCCGAGAATATTGCCGTTGTAGCCGAAAGTGTTAAAGAAAACCCAGGTTTGTCCATTCCTCGTCGTTCTTTGGAATTAGCCATTCCACAAACGTCATTACACCATATTTTGCATAAAGATTTGGGTCTTAAGGCTTATAAAGTCCAGTTAACACAAGAACTCAAGCCGGCCGATCATCAACAACGTCGTGTCTTTGCTGATTGGGTCGTTGAAATGCATGAAAATGATCCAGAATTCCATCGAAAAATCATCTTGAGTGATGAGGCCCATTTCCACCTCGGTGGCTTCGTCAACAAGCAAAATTGTCGGATCTGGGGCTCAGAAAATCCAAGAGTTATTGTTGAAAAGTCTCTCTATCCTCAACGTGTGACTGTTTGGTGCGGTTTATGGTCCGGCGGAGTCATTGGACCTTACTTTTTCGAAAATGAGGCTGGAGCAACAGTTACGGTGACTGGATTGCGCTATCGAGAGATGATTAACGATTTTTTATGGCCGGAATTGGATGGTATTGATCTGGACAACGTTTACTTTCAACAAGACGGCGCTACGTGCCACACAAGCAACGAAACCATTGATCTTTTACGGAAAAAGTTTCCGGACCGTGTTATCTCTCGAAGAGGTGATCACAATTGGCCACCGAGATCTTGTGATTTAACACCTTGCGACTTCTTTCTTTGGGGCCACGTGAAAGAGAAGGTCTACGCCAACAGCCCAGCGTCGATTCAAGACCTCAAAGATGGAATTCGTGAGGCTATCGAGGACATAGGGCAGCCACTTTGCGATTTGGTTATGGAAAATTTCATGAAAAGGATATTGTCCTGTAAGCGTGGTCGTGGTGGTCATTTGCCTGATGTTATTTTCCACTATTAACGGCATACCTTCCTCTTTATAATGAAATAAACATCCGATCATTTATATTAAAAAATGGCACTTTTCTTTGAATATCAAAATAACACCTCTTATTGGAAAACCCTTTATATTAATTATTATTATTATTATTATTAATCGCCTTTATTAATAAATGAATATACATCATGTAACTTAAAAAGCTGAACTTAAATATATGCAATCTAATCCCTTTGGCAAAATTTAGCCAAAGGCTACTCAGTTTAACCAAGGGATCAGATGAAAAATAAAAATAAAAGATATAAAACAATTCTGGGTGCAAATCGAGCAAATCAGTGAACCAGGTAGGCAGAATGTGAAAAGACAAAGAATTGTTGCTTACTGAAAAGGTAGTGCCTTAAATTTCCTTTAAATGCTTTTAAATTGAGACCTCGCATATCGAATGGAAGAGAATCGTAGAACTTGACAGCATTGTATATAAAACTTCTCTGAAACAATGAAGACGTATGAAGAGGCATAGTGAGCATGTAATTATACCAAGTATTTGCGGAATGCATCAGTATCCCAGGTATCAACTTAGAACTAAAAGATGTAGTACTTTTTGTTGAAAGCAGAGTATACGTATACACTCCCAAATGATACTTCCAACGATTTTCCATGTTTAACCAGCCTAGATCAGAAAGCCTAAAGCACAAACAAGTGACACGAACTAGTGAGAAAACTGTAAACGTCTGCAAGAGGTCGTAACAAATGAAAGCAGGGAAGGCTTAAGTCTTAAGATTGAAAGCGATTCAGTCCTAAACAGACCTAAGATTGAAATTTAATAATAATAATATCTCGTATAACATTCTGCACCTTATTATAATATGCAGTAATTGAAAGTTTCATTATTTATTTGTTTGACATAACGTTGAAGATCTTTTGCAACATCGCATACTAATTAATTCAGATTGTGAAACCAACAGAGTGAATTGAGCCTCTTAATTTTCTTTATTTAAAAAATTTAATAATTTAAAAATTTAGATAACAATGTACACGTCATGCAAAAATATTTACGCATTATTACAGGAAATGCAGTTAAGAACTTGCTTATTTATTCAGTTATAAAATTAGCTGTCTGCCAGAGGTTTAATTAAATTAAAACGAACAATAAAATACATATTACCGTATAAAAGTTTAAAAACAACCAACAACGCTCAATATTTCAACAGTTCCACTGTTAGAACAGTTTTAAATACTCAATTTGGAAAAAAGAACAAAAGTTGATGAAAATTTTTTAAACTGCAATTTCCTGTGTTTTATGAAACAATTGTTTTCCCAAAGTTTCACAAACAAATGGTTCATGCTTTCAGTCTTACTTTAATGCGATAATATTTTTCCTAGTTGAACAATGTCTCTTTCTCTTGTTAAGAGAATACTCGTACAAATAATACAAGCAATAAGAAAATCTCCAGGCATTCTATAAAAATAATTATATCAGTTAGTTAAATAGTGGATAGAGTTATTAAGTAACACAAAATACTAAGCATTTATTTTATAGTAAACTTGTGTTTAAACACCAAAGCTGTACAGTCTCAGTGGAGCTTTTACGTCTAGCATCAATAATTTATTCATAAACTGGATGCATTTATTATGAAAATGAGTTACATTCATTATTCATACTTTGTATATCAGCCGCTTCTTTTTGTCATGCTGTTTATATTGTCCGAGACTTTAAAATTTGCATCACAAAATTGTATCACTGCACCATATAATAAATGATAAAGATTTGTATGTTTAATAATGGGAGCTTGTATTTACATTTGTACAATATAACTTCTCTAACATCGAATTTATTAACTGCCTTACATTTAAACACTGACTGCATTTATAAATATTATGCAAGCACAGTTGCTCTACAATTTCTATGAAATATTATCCAACGTATCCACATAGTAATAATATTTATTATTCGGGACTACAACAGACCTGTAAGTAGTACAATAAATATGAAAACTTAAAGTGCCTTTGGTATTAATTTTGAAATTTACTTAAAAGGGTTTTCTTTTTCTTTACATCTTTCAATTTCTAAATAATAAATCAGCTGTACTCAACACTGCACATTTATCTTATATCTGAAATCAATCTCGTTAATTTAGTTTAGGTCAGGAAAACGCTTCCATGCAAACACTAATCAATAATTTCTTCACGATATATTTCCTTTCCCTTCGTATTATTACCCTGACATTTTCCTGTAGCGCAAAGGTCGCTGTACTGTAGGAAGTAGATTCAATATTGCAAGCAAACAATTCTGAAATAGTCCGCAGTAGTTTACAGTTGAAAAACCTGTATAAAGAGAAAACGACAATTGATTTTAAAATATTATCCTTGCTTTTATAGTGACTTCTTTTACATTTTATCTCGTTTCCATCCTGTACAGGGCTTGAAACAGTAGAAGTGAAAACACTACTTGAAACGTCCTTCTTGCTTTAAAATTCCCAAAAGACTAACACGAGATGTAAGATACTGATGGATTTGCTTGCTATTCACTGTTAAAACCATTAGGGAATTTTAAACCAAACTTTACCTGTACTATATTTAACTACTCCTATCAATTTATGGAAGGGGCAAGTTAGTTCAGAAAACTTTCTTCGGTTAATGAACTTGTAAACTGATCTTCTCATATTAGGTAAGTGGTATGTTGAAATTGATGTAATTTTTTTATTAGAAAACCAACAGCGAGGATTAAACGGAAATTAAATTCATTGGAAAACAAGAAAGTTCTTAAATCCAAACAGCGCAACTTTTATATCTCTTTCGCTTTTTATTAACCGTTGTCCTAAAACAAATTGAAATTGGTAATCCCTTCGTTAACAGACAAACAGACAAAGCTTAATAGTGAATTAGATCGTTTAATTTTATTTTAAGTTAACAATAATAAACGCTTTGAAGGTATAAACTGTATTCTTTCAAGGTTGTGCTTTTACACAATACTACTACTGTTCTAGATTTGCCTAAATAATAGAAACATCTTTAATTAGCTAAGACAGTAAGATATTTTCGGTATAGTACTGCATTGTAGGATAATTTGTAAGACCTTTAGTTAGAACTAGTAACTATTGTAGACTAAAAAAACTTCATTAGGAGTTTCTCACATAAACAAGATATGTAACGTTTTCATTAAGTTCCATTTAATTCAATCTGTTTATTGTTAAAGACGTTTTCGTCCCTTTCCCATTTATCAAAGCTACTATTAATGTGTAAACCAGGTAGGACCACTCAGGCTCTCATCATCTAGCACGATTTATTCTAACACAATGAAAACTTGTGCTTAAATATTTGGGGCTAAAATGACTCCACCCACAAAAACTATGGGCAACATGTCTAATTTCAAAATATCTATGTTGACTCTCTTTGTGATATGGACAACAATCCGCAACCCTCCTTACTATTTCTAAGCTAGTTTAGACTTGCAGGAGAATCTGCTATGAGGGTATTACTTTCAGCAGTTATTATTAACGAAGGCCCTAGCATGTATCAGCCAAAGTACAAATGCTAAGGATTTCAGAGTTTTGTCTAATCAACAGGTTCAGAAAGATGTGCGGACACTTTCTCTGCAATTTTATCCTGATATTGCCAAAGCTAAAATCATGGGCATGGTATCAATGGCTGACTTGTCGCAATAGAGAATTGCGTATAGAAGAATGATGACAACTACATAATTCTATTTGATCTTAGGAGCTCTCTTACGAAAAGCTATTATAAACAGTTTTCCTTAGTATCTTTTCACCAATAAACCATGAGACTTCTTTAAAGATTTACAATTTCCATTAGTCTTAGCGCTTTAAGCCGCATTTTCTACTACATGATCGTTCTATTTTTCTATAGCTGCTTCCATAACTAATCAAAAGCAACAACCACAGTCAACCACTCTAAAGCTAAGTACTACAAAGCGTCTTTTAGATCTGCCAGGGCCTGTTTTGGGCAGTTATGCCTCTTGTAGTAGACATCTTCTAGCAAAAGAAATAATTGCTGATTCCAGAGATAGTCCTTAAACATGCCCACTTTCCTAATCCAGAAATAAACGTAAACAGTTACAACTTTTGCATTTGCTCATTTACTCATTTTGTTGTTGTCAGACTGCTTTTTAGGATCCTCCCAGCGTTAGTACCTGTGGAAACTACAGCTATATGTATTTTCAAAACCACCGATGCAATCCTACGCTTTCGACGATCCAATTATTTTCTTTTACTACTTAAGTAATGTTGATAACGACAGAAGTGATGATTTGGCAACACTCTCCTCATGTAGTCACCAAAGGAAAGACTAGGGTTAAGTACTAAACCAGTATTTATATGGCATTAACTTTCTAATTACGGAGTACTAACGAATGAGACTTTATGGACACATCATAACAAACATACCTTGATATTACCATCCTAACAGTATCTGACTAAATTCTGCTCTTCATACGTACAATCTCAACTCCGACGACAACCTCACACTCCTATTACTGGGCACATTCTGGCCGTCTTCCTCAAGTTAAAAGGTTCACAAGTCTAGACGGATCGATAAGCAAATACCTTACCAACAGGTAAGCAAGCTTCATTAAACATTAAAACGATCCCTGACCTTCCAATTCAAAAACTTTGTGTAAATGCGTTATCAGCCCAAAATATTCAGGTAAAGTATTCGTGGCCATGCAACACCAGATGGCAGGCAAAGCTTAAAACCCGCACCTGTTATAACAACAACCTTTGTTAGATGTTGAGTATCTTGAGAAATAATTCATCGATACTCGGAAAATGGAATTGGTTTAATTCACGGAGAATAAAGTAAAAAGATTCTTCAACTACCGTCAGTTTTATTGCAGTATTGTGTAAAATGCAACCAAACAGCAAAACTCTATTGCAGGATTAAGGTAAATTACGATATAAAAATTCGGGTTGCTATCAACAGAGCGACTCTACGACTTCATTCGGGTACCAAGACCAAAAAAGCTATTTCCTCCTAATCAGGCAACAAATTCAGAAATTACAGCCTAAAAAACGTTATCGATCACTGTGCTGCAACTACGTCATTATGCTTTTCAACATAAATGTGCTCATGTTGTCATATTAAACACTTACTTTCTACTTATGCGCGGTCTTGTACAGCTTCCATTTGCTAGTTACTTTATCATATATACCATGTTCTTCCTCTAAATCTTTCTTAGTTATTACTTGTTTTATTTGTTTGTTGCATTCTAAGGTAGTTTAGTATGTCAGTTTTTGCTCCCAACAGCTCATCATCTTTTATTTTGATTTATAATATAATTAGTTTAAGTACTTCAATAAAAAAACCAGTTAGCATAAGATTTAGATAATGAGATTTGTAGAAATTCGAATTTTGTTAAGTGAGAAAATGTCACATAAATGAAACACAACATTTTTTTGAAAACGCTCCAAACTCAGCAGCTTGGTAGAAAAAGAATACTCACTCAAGAAAAAGAATATTCTTTCTTTAGAAGTAGTTTCATTTATTCTAGTCTGTAAGTTAGTTTGGTATAATATTATTGTGGACTTATTCAGAGATTTGTAAATAAAGCGTTAACCTGGAGTTTAAAATAACAATACAATTAGATTGATTTATTGATGAAAAGTAAAAAAGTGTGTCAACAAGACCCAGAAAATTTAAGTTTTTTATTAACAAATAAAACAAATAGGGCGTGGTTTATCCAAGTGAATTATTTATAGTTTGAGAATTAACGCAGTTGTGGGCAGTCGTCTAAGTCTAGAAAAACAATAAACTTCATTTATGAAACAACAGCGCCTGTTTTGCCTATGGAATATAAATATTATTCCAATCTTGGGTATTGATTCTTAGAAACGAACGTTTGATAAAGTATCTAGAACCTAGATTAAAAATTTTTTTTTCATGAAACTTTATGGTGCCTATACGTATTTGTCCTTGTCCTTCTCTGGATTAGGGCGGTCATTCACACACATAAGTAGGTTGTTGGTGACTTAGTTACGATTTGTCCTTCACTTCAAAAGCATAAATCAGGATATTTTCAAAGATACTGCTTCATTCTTAAGTAAATGGTTCAGCTATGCTATTCTTTCAACATTTTGTTTGGACCTATGTACTACGAAAGACTACTGAAATTCGAAAAATTGACTGTGTAGGTACCCTATGTCAAAGATAAGTATTCTTAATCTTCTCTTTTTCTTACGGAATATTTTATTAATAGAATACACCGTGAAAAGTGAGTGCAGCAAAAACAATTTGAAAATAACAATTAAGATAAACTTAAGAAAGACATCACAATAGGTATCGAGGAACCGAACTGGTTTTGAATTCAGAAAAATTTGAATAATGCTATTTAAATATTTATTTTGAAATACCTAGCATAGCTTAGAATCTCCAGTGTATTAAATATGCTTTAATGTACAATATCGTATGTAATTTACAAATTTTTAATATAGTGAAAGCACCTCATTCTAAATAGTTGCTATAAATCGATATTAAACCACCCCCACGAGTGGTTACACGAAAGGTTGCCAAAGAATATCGAGAAATTAAATTTAATATTTTATTAACTTTTGTGTACTATTTAACAGTTTCTGTCATCACCTTTGAAGGTTTTTATGTTTCTTGTTCCTTTAGTTTCTTCTAAAAAAAGGAATCTAATCAGGGAATGTGTACATTGCGCTTAAGGCAGTGGAATTTACATTATTAATTTAAGGTATAACAAGGACAAATAACAAACGATTTTTCTTCCTCTAAACTTTTTTATCTTTACCGGAACTGACGGGGGTGTAATTTAAACATTTGTAGGTGACCTAAATTCCTTTTATTTCTAGCATTACGTTGTATCCCTCACTTCCGAACGCGAAAGCTGTTACGTTGAAAAATAAAAGGGAAAAGCTTCCGATATATTTTTCGAGGAACAAATCGAAACTTCGAACAACAAATAGATAGGTTTTAAGATCTTAAGAAATCCAGAAAACCATAATTATGAATTCGCATTCATCAGCAGCTTTATGATGTAAAAACCGCCGCTATCTCTGCAGAATTCAAAACTCCTGGCTTTTAAATGCAGCAGCCCAACTCAATTACAGACAAGAATGTCAGTCAAATCGTTTTAGACGTATATTGACCTACTATGGTGTACGTAAACTTTATGAATATCTATGAGCCTTCAAACAATATGCTAAAAGCTTCGTTAATAATTGAACTTTACGTTAATTGCGTCTATCTGTGTCTGTTTCGTTACAAGCAAGTGGTTAAATATACTTTTGTGAAGTCTTACACTCAATGAGGGAAAACCTTATACGATATTTTCATTGAAAACATTTTCCACCATTTTATTATTCATGATTCCGTCCGTTATTAGTAAATTCATAAATGTAATGGTGGTTTAGGTTAATTGTTTGTTCAGTATTGTTTGCTAAAATGAAGTGTTTTTGTTACGTAACTTTGTTTGACTTTCCTGAAAATTAAAATTTAAGACTGTTGCAATCAAGAGGCTATTGTATTTAGAAATTCACCGTTTTTGCAAGTCATAGCGAAAAATCATTTTGTACGTAATGGTTATGTTCAGTGTTTTTGCGTGTGAGGTATTTCAAGACACCGTCGCTTTGTTAAAGATAATCATTATTTAAACCGTTTAATAAAAATCTATTAATTTTTTGTGTTCTCACGCACACTGTAGCTGCATACTTTTGAGTTGCTCTGGTTAATATCTTGTTCGGGTAATGTACTATTGAATTAAAAATGCTTTATTACACGGTGTCTATTTCAATAACGTGCATGTACTTGCTTACAATTAACTCATTGTTTACTGTTTTTGTTTCTAGCGCACTTAATTATTTTATTTCAGTTTTTACATTAAACGCTAAAAAAGGCAGAATTTTCTAGTACGTCGTGTTGTTGATAATAACCATTGCGTAACTATATTACTTCTAAAATACCGCATGTACTTCTCCAGGGAGAATTTTGTAAAGTGCATTGAACTTTTGCTTTTGAACTAATCTATTATGCGTACAAAAATAAGAATATTAATTTTGGTTTAATTTAGGTAAAATTCAATATACAGCTAATCATAACTAAAGTGGTATGGTTATCTGAAATTGCAGTCAGATAATTTCTTTTCGGAGTTTTAGTTTCAGATTAACGTACGTTTTAAGTTAGAATCCAAAATAAAGATTTAACTAAGTAATTTATAGTAGTTACCTTGCCTTATATGCAATTCCAACGGCTAAAAACAGCGGTCCATTGAGATTTTTAAATCTCTAAGTCACTATCATTGCTGCTGCCATTCATTCACATTGAAACTAACATACAATTTAAATGTTAAATCATCCAATAGGTAGAAGGCTTATATCAACGATTCTCTTTGTTTCAATGTGCAATAGGTTTTCAGTGGAACATTCTATTTCAACACGGCTTTCACCACAGAGCAGCACTACCACGAAAAATTCTTTTTTAAACTTGTACTAATATTGTTCAGATTTGTCTGCTTATTTTATTGTAAAAAGAAACCTGATATTATATCAATGCTGACTTGAGTCAAAATGAGCAATCTGCTTTATGTGAAGGTGGAGAATTAGTGACTGGGAGTATAGAATAGACACAAGTTAGATAATCAAGCTTTTTACTGAACATTCATCACATAAATAATATTCCAGAATTTCACTATTAACCTTTTAAGAAATAGTTGTGTAACAAAAAAAAGTCGAAAAAGAAGCCTAATTCCAGTATAAGCCAGAAATCGGAAGATGGTCAATCCCGTAGCTCGAAGTCGAAGACGTGGGGGGTGATACCTAGAAGATGGCAGAAGCTTAGCTAAAAGATAGAAACCATCGGCAACCCACGCAGCTTCTCGTAGGCTGACACCCTGTATATGGAGTCCTTTCCAAACAACACCCTGTATATAGGGTTTACTTAAAATACCACCCTGTATATAAAAATTTAAAAATCGTGTTCTGAGATTAAATTGCTTTCTCTTTACTTACCGGGAAACCTAGATTGGTTCCACAACTTAATATAAAGTAAACTTTTATGAATCTCCTGCCTCTTTCTTGTTTCTTAGAACTATAAATAAAGCTTTAATCACAAAATCAAACATTATGCTGGTTGTCACTAGAAGTCAGGATTCCTTCATTACGATATCTAAATAAAGCTTATAAAACAAAACAAACTTCTAAAAATAAGAACACAAAAGTTAAACTACATTAGTTTATTTAGTTACGCTTTGAAATCAAATAAAATAAACATTCTTACAAAAAATATTCTAAATGGTGTAATTAAACAAAGAAATTATTACTTTACCAACATTAAATAAAAGAATGACAATTATTACATAAAAATTCGGTCTGAGGGACCAGTTAAACAAATGCGTTTGAAAACCATTAAAACACAAAAGAAATATTGAATAAACAATTCAAGAAAAAACAAAGCCAAACAAAACTTAAAGCCATTAGGAATTTAGAACATATGAGATTGTATTATTTCTATCACAAAGAAAATAAACAAAAGATTATTATAAAATTTAAACAATCTATTAGTTTCCCTAAGTTTTCCGGAAAGGTTACATTATAGAGATAGTTTTCCTATCATTAAAAGAAATTAAATATTTACGTTAGATACTCAAAGCATTAAATTAAAATAACATACAAATACAAACAAATATATATAACATAAAAGATTATCTATCTTACTCTAAATCTGAAGGTTCTTTAATTTCCAGCAACATTTCCAATTAATGAAAATTGAATTTACATTAAATTTAACGATGAGAAGGCTGGTTGCGTTCACTACAGATTTTAACCACTTAATTTCCACAAAACACAAAACTTTAATTTTAACGGAGGAAATAAAAATTTTTCCAGTAGACGCTGGCGGTGAGATGATGCTTTCACCAGAGAGGGAGTATAATGAAGATAGTGGAGTCGACGAATACCCACCACATAACGGTAATTTCCAAAATGACTGAACCACAAACCAAAGAGAATTGAAACTAAAATGCCTACACACCGAAACAAACCTATAGCCACTAAATGTTGAAATTAACCACGCGCCACGCTTAAAAGATAGAAGCAAAACGAGGGAAGCGCCGGGTAGTCGCGTAGAACATCCGCGCTTCGCTGTGTCCAAATTTTGACTCCTCGAGAAACACACAAAATTTAGCAAAGGAAGTAATTGAGCATAATCAAGAAACTAGTTGCACACTGCATTATCAAATGAAACACAGACGGTCAATTAAGAATGGAAAAGTACCAAACATCATTTTTCTAATTTAGAACGTTCTTTCAACCAAACAGGCAGCAAGCATTTATTTCTAGAAATACAACCCAAATGTAAACAAAATTTCTGCAAATTGAAGTAACATAAAAATGTTTAAGCGTCTATAACACGATTAAATTCTACAAAAAGTCACGTAGGATAACAATTTGAACATACAGTCTAAAGAAAAATTTCTGTAAGGAATATATATAACTAATTGAATATTAAGAATAACGAAATGAAACAATGAATTCATATCAAATGAATACATTTAAAGCGAAACTCAAAACAGAACTCGGATGAGTACGCAAAATTTTAAAATGACATTATAGTTGTTAGTCCCAGTCTTTGATTAATATGTCATTTACATGTAATTATTTTTTATATATCCTCAGTGTTCAATCTGTCATTTCAATGTTTAAATTGTTGGATATTATGTATTTATCTATTAGAGCATAAACTGTGCTCTGGCTTTACGTAGCATCTGAAAATGTCATACTGAACAGAATAAAGTAATAAAGTGTGTGAGACAACATTGTTTTTTCATTTTCATTTGAAAATGGAAGCGCATAAAATGGATCTATTCCAAGAACTATTAAATCTTCCAAAATTAGTGGTGCAAAGATTAATACTTGGTATAGTTTTGAGATAGCAAAATATTCGGGCAACGCTATTTTTAACTGAGGCAAAAAAAATAAAGGTTTGTAGTAGCTATAGGGGTTAACCGACTGGGCGTTGTTTTGTCACAAATACCATACCTACTAAATAACCTCTTTTGGAGGTTGCCGGCTTCTGATGTGGAAATTACAATGTGTACCGAAAAATGATTGTAAAAATTGACATCATGCATTTATCTGCATGAACAGATTTGTTACACAAAATATCCTATGATACTGCTGATGCATTACTGCTAGATCGGAAGATCATAATTAATCTCAATTTCCGTAGATTCATTATCAAAAACTACATAAATCGGCGTTTACAGATATAAATCATTATTGCACCCTAATAAGACTTCATTCTTTGGTATGAAATTAAATAAATAATAATAAGAATTCACAAGTGAAAACATAATCGTTTCTGAATCAAAAAGCATTAAGATAACCTCAAAAATGCAACCGCCATTTCTATTAGGAAATTTCAGTTATGTTGGCTAATATTAATTTTTCTTCAAATACTTTAAAAAGAATACAAAAATATTAATTCCTAATAACGGAAGCTAAAGCAAAGCATTTATTTACTTCCGTAATAAAAGTAACTAGATCAATTAGAGCTAAAATTAGTTCAATAAAGTTTATTCGAGAAAGAACAAAAGGTCAATCGTTTGCCTTTATATAATATTATAATTTCTTAATAGGAAACGGTCTATTTTTATCTGCGAACAAAATTCTAAGTATTAAACAAAGAAAATAACTTCCAAACGATTTGCTTAGGTATAATAAACATCGAATCAAATAGTTTCTATTTATAATAATATTACATTAAATAATTTGCACAGAGTTAAGCGAATAATCTTATGATTATCAAGATCAAAGATGATTTTAACACAAAGATGAGACAATTGAGTGTACAGACTGTGTGTTGGTTCTTTGATATTGCTAATTGAGTATCATGCATTAAAGTGCCATACACGCAGTTTCTTCTAATTAATATTATCAAAGAACTTCTTGCTAAACCCTAATTACTTGTCAGTGATACCTTTCGTACGATTTCATTATCATACATACTTTTTATGTAACTATACAATCAATTTGCATTTTTCTTGTACTAAACTAGCAACACAATACACCACAAGAAAAACGTAAAGATTAGTTTAATGGTAAAATATCCAGTGTACACAGCTCTCTGCATTATCAAACATTAGAAAGCTAAGGGAAAAATTGCATTAAATGGACTGTTTCCTATACACGTGTGTTTCTCAATGCTATAATTACATGTACTTATACTATCGTTGCTGGTTGTCATTCTTATTGTAATTTTATTTTTTTCTCTAGTTTCAAATAATTAAAAATTAGAATAGTATGAAGCTTCCTTGAATTAAGGATTCTCAGAAGCTTTGGAATAGCAATAGAAGCAACGGAACTCAGGTATTTAATGTTTTACACTTTGTTATTTCTTATTTGTAGCTCAACACAAAGTTAATAGAAAAGCAAAAATCACATTTACGTAACCAGTTTAGGTTTATGCATGAAATATTCTTCATATCATATTATAACACGCCCTCCTATAAGTACCTGTTCTTTCTTCATTCCTTTATAAAATAGCGGCAAAGATATAACACTTTTTTTTCTAATCTTCAATAAACCAAATATTTCGTTCTACATTTTCGATTATTGGTAACTTTTTGTGCCACTTAAATCTTATTGTTAATGTTTATGTAAGAAGCCTATTGTACAAAGTTAATGGATATCGCATTATACTGTGACGTCTCATATTTAGTATATTTTTATTAAAAATAACTACCAATGGCCATGAACTCGATAAGTATTGAATTTTACTTTCAATGCCAGGAGAAATAAATGATTTTCGACAGCGGCTCATGGGGCTGAGTTTACTCTTTAAATATTAACAAGTTACAAGCAGATAATTAAATTTACAAATGCCAAATATCTTAGCTACAGTTCTCTAAAATTTTAACCAGGTTAATATAAAATGTTTAACAGGATAAAATAATTAGATTCCCCGGTTTACTGAATTAGTAAATATCATGTTCTATTTTTGTCTTTATAACATTATAACTTTACGTCAATATACCGTGTGTTGATGCCTGTTTCCCGTACAAAACCAAATTTGTAGTTACATATAGGTTTTGTAGAGAAACAAAACTGCATTTGTGCGTGTCGTCGCTTTTCATTTTCCGTTTTCTGAAACTAGAAAAATTAATAAATTAAAATGTAATATTGATATTTATTACATGCATTGAAATCATTTTAACAAGACATTGCTTATTTTTTAATTATAAAATGAAATAACTTTTCCCCTTGTTCTTACCATTTCCAGCCGATTTTGAGTATAAAATTAGGTCCACTCGCTAAAAGAGGCATTGAAGATCTCGTTCAGATCAAGCAATAACCCAAAGAAATAATAATAAATGGTAGGCAACTGCATGTGCTGCGTTGGCGTTGACGGGTCTTTAACGACCGGCGGCGGTACTTATTCCAGAAACAGTCGCATCATTCTCCTGGTACTCCATACTGCAGTGCGCGGCCCTGTAAGGCTATTCTCTCGTACGTAGCACTGTGTAGTGGATAAGGCTACTTTTCCAGTGTAGGATGTTGATGCTATCGTGGGCATTTTCCAAATTCTGATTTACCGCAGATAACTATTGACGTGTCTCATCTACTTCCTTGATAGGGTATACCGTAGTTGTCGACTATTCAACGCTTTACTCAAGCGTTTTAGCTCTTCAATTTGTTCGACAAATATCTCTGATTCTCTATTACCGTAAATTTTTATTGGGGGGTATGAGTGTGTCCTTTACTAGGAGAATTCTATTCTTCCTTTTAATTTCTTTGTTTTAATAAATAAAGTTTGTATGTCAACTAAGAATTTGCGTTTTATTCTTTTACATTTACTATGTTTGCCCCAAATAGAAGAAACGATGAAGAGGAGACGACCCGTGCATGAAACTGCATTGTTTTATTGAAAGATGTCTAACTTTCCTATCTTGTAACTGGCTATTAGATAATTACAGCAACCTTCAACAACTTTTTGTAAAAAAAAGATTTTGTAACCACTTAAAATTTAGCTTCAACAACATTAATCAATGTCAAGACAATTCAATCTTTAGAAACAGAACCTCGGTGGCTCTGACAGTTGCGCTTCTGACTATCAATCCAAGTGGGTCCCGTAATGAGTTGCACGTTGAAAATACCTACTGGGAACCTCGTGTTTGGATAAATTCTAGTTGGGAGCAAAATGACTATAATGGTTAAAGCTACAAGGTCCAAGGGAACCAAAATCTGAAAACTCAGCCACAAAACACCAACAACAATCTTTAGAAACATTCGTTGGACTAAGAAGAGTCGAATTCAAATGTCTTGAATTACAATTAAAATATAAGAGTAGAAGAAGATAATGAAGGTGCTGTTTTGTTAATACTTCGCTTCGCCTTTATTTTCTCCAGTTAATTATAAATATTAACATCTACTTTTGCAATTTTAAGAACATTATGTGGAGTCTCACACACAGTAATTAGTTTTGCGCAGTCTTTGGACCGTACAGCCAGTGCCATATTTTGATGGGTATCCAATAGCTCCTTGTAATACTCTGATACATTTCGCTGTGCAATTTCTGCCGAATATGTTCTGGTTAACCTCCTCTTAGCTATATCTTATTCTGAATTCAAAATTGGTATGAGTAAGATCAATCATGAATTTTGTTCCCTATTTCGGTAAGGATTTCCAAATATTGTTCATCATCCAAATAGCTGAATCTTGAACACTGACTAGATACCTAGCATAGATTTCCAATATTTTTAAATTTAAATCACAAATAATTTGGCAGTTGATATAATGGTTTTCTCTGTTGATAAATACAATTCAGAATTGAAATGTGACTTCCATCTATATTTCCTATAAATTCAGGAAAATGAAACTTTTGAAAAAATCGGGTTTTTACCTGAGTAGTTGATGGAGATTTAACGACTCTTCTAGAAAAATTGTTAACGATAGCATTAGTCACACTCGTAATGCAGTTGCTTGCAGCTGATTGAGGAGTTGAGCAATGTCTGTATGTTCCTTGTAGATTTTTGATAACTGCCTATGCATAAAAATGTAAGCCAACTATGAACTTAACTACCTTTGGTGTTTTGATGATTCTTCTAGAACATGATGATGAGCCACCTTTATATGAATCGTTTGACTAAGAGTCTATTTTCATTCCTAATAGGTATAAAAACTAGAAATACGCAAAACATTGACTTTTCGGAAATAAATATTCGAGGTAAAAGGGTCCCACTTATACCTGTTAATTCGTCGAAGACTGCATTCTCGAATGTTTTGCACCTTAAAATTTTCATGGAAAAAAGGTTGTGCTGTTTGTCAATTATTTTCTTTCAAACGTACTTCTTTAGAAATACCTTAAACACTTTTGTACATTATAAATAATTTTCGAAGAAGGTTTAAGAATTTTGTTTAGTGTCTAATTCTTAGTGTAGATAACACATTATAAATTTTCCTAGAAGAATTTTGCTTTTGTCTAAATTCTTCTTAAACGAACCTACAGCAATAATATTTCCTTGAACAAAATTTCTGTTAACAGTTTTTAGAAAATAATTTTCTTCGAAGACTCGAGAATTTTGTTCTTTGTTAAAACACAGGTAGGGATGTATAAAAGCTTAGTTATTTACAGGGACGAGACAGTCACTCGCTAAGATTCATTCGATATTATTCCAGTTTGCATAAAATTTAGCATAGTTCCTCGACAATTGTTAACCTATTATTACTATTACAAATTATTGTTGGGGGGAATTGCTGAAAATTACCAAAATCAACTCCTGTCTTTAGTATTTAGATGAAATGAAGAATTTCTATCATTTTTGATTTAGGCAAGTCCGCTGTGGCTCAAACTTGATATCCCTCAGCTTGCAGTCCTTCCTTAAACCGGTTTTTAGTTTGTTTATAAGATTATTAACTAATTTCTTAGTTATGATAAAGAAAGAACTAAATAAATCTGAAAAATAATATTGCCCATGGTGTTTAGAAGGAACCACATCTGTCATGACTATGATTGTGTATTTCATCTAAACTCAAGAGGCTGTAATTGTTTTAAGTTATTCATCAGTTCTTTATTATAGTTTATGTAGTTTTAAAGAATTAAATAATGAATTGTGTTATACAGACAATTTAAATAGATTTGAGTAACTATATTTTCTTTGCAGTTTTGTTGTAAAATAATAATTAGAGTAGAGAATGTTGTATAAACTTCTGATTTTCATGAACGGTGGTTGTAACTATGTATACTAAACCATTTTTACTCCTCCTGTGATACTTATGTTCTTACTCGACGCTTTTTTGGGTCTGATGGGATAGCAAAAATTAAATGAATCCATACAACCAAACAAAAAATAAATATAACGAAATTTAAAATGCAAACAGTTATAATTTCCATATAATTAAACAAAAAAGAGGGTTTGAGATATATCAGCGGCAAATATAAACGTAGGAATGGAAAAATTTACATATCTTATAAACCGCCTCCTAACAATCATTTTTGAATTTATCCTCTTTGCTTGCCGCACTGGAATTTCAAATGAAAACATACATTATGTAAAGGACATGTTATTCAAATAATGTAAATATTCCTACCAACCATATTTCGCAATTAATTGCCAGTCTAGTGGGAGTAAATACATATTACAAAGATAACAACTTCTGTACCATTTACATGTAGCTACCTGAAACAAATACTAAAATATAATGCTACCTACTTGCCTTTGTTTTATTTATAACTGTATCTAATGTTTCATTGTTATTATTTCTGTCTTAATATGCAACCTTCCGTTTATGACTGAATCGTGTTAGCGTAAAATTAAATCAGTGGACTTGTAGACAAATTTACATACAAATAACGTGACTGCGGATGCTACATGTTTACATTTTTTTGTTTACCATTACCTACAGTAGAATTTAATAATAATTCCGGGTATACAGTTTCTATAACTTTGATTTAATTGAAAGTTTATTAAAAATTGTCCAACTAAAAAAAATATTCTAAATGCACACTTCATAGATTGTGAATGTTGCCGTAACCTGTAAAGGAAGCCTTCAATGCTTAACATTCTTGAAACGTTCACTTGTTTTATTTAGAAATAATTACGTTCGTAATAGCTTTTACATCCGGTAACAACATTTATTTTTTATATGTAGCCGGTTTGTTTATTTTGTATTTTGTGCATCAATTCTGCATAAATTATATTATTACTCCACTAACAACTCCATAACAAGTTGAATTTCATTTTATTGCTTTTTTTTTAAATGAACGTTCTATGAGCTCATATTATAAATACTTTAGTTAGAAACTGAATGATGATGTGCACTGCAACTGTTACAATTAAAATGGCTTTATTACTCACATGATTTTTCTTTTTTGTTTCTGCCTTTTCGAGAAAAACAAAACGAACACATTTTAATGTCAAATTTTCGCTGTTAGGAAAAAATTGATACAAGAAAATACCTTTAATTCTAATCCAATAATCTACTCTGTATATTATGCTGTTTATTGCAAGGTCACCCTGTACATTCCGTAAGTATTAAAGTATTAAACATACCCAACTAAAACTTGAGATAGCCATTGTTGCATAATTATTAATGTGGAATTTGACGTTTAATTTTTTATTGTCAACGCATTACATACACCCTCAACGTTTTTGATTAAGAAACAGGGAGGGCACCGTACCTGTCTAATAATGTAGGTGACCTTTTGCTTGGAAAATTAAATCTTGAAAAGATAGTTTCAGGACAAAATGTTTGGAAGCAAAAGGGTTAATTGATGTTACTCGTACAACTGTTTGTATAAATAATGTCGATGTACATGTTTTTAATAAATCAGTTAAGCAAGTATGGGAAGTCTAATTTTATATTAGCAATGCGAGCATAATAATTAATTTTAAACTAGAATTTTTACATTTGATTAATATGCTTATTAAAACAGCCTATTGCTATATTAATTACGCAAAAAGCTCTACATACAATATAAGTCTACAAACATAAAATCACTATGGAAAACGCATACACTAAGAATTTACAGGAAAACTAATAAAAAGCTTTTTTTGTCAAGTTAACAATTAGAAAACATCAATCAGTTTTCAATCTAATATATCTCAGAAACATTTTTTCTGCACACTTCAAAATTGTTTTCGTTAGACATTTTTCTTAACACGGGAGAAGCTTTTATGTTAAAAGTATGCTGTAATAAAGGTGAATATTTCGTACGTATATTTGGAATTTTCGCGGAAAAAAATAACATCACTTGCGTATCCAAAGCTCGAACGTTCTGTGCATAAGAAATAATGTTTTCTGGCTTTTAGGTCTTTTTGCATTAAATTAACTTCGTCAGCTGCGAGAAGCGTAAGGGTTCTCATATGATACGAGGGTTACAGTAGGAAATGGCGTATGGGATTTTATTGCTGTAAAAAGTTTAGCTTTGAAACGCGTGATGGAATGAGCATCCAAAATTCATATATTCATTTTAAAGAATTAGTAAATGGAATTCACTCTCACTGTCACGATTTATGCCATAAATAAGATACCAAGTTTTCTGTTCTCTAATAATTGAGCATTATTGAACGTTGTAATTTTCCAAATTGCTTAGGTAACGTGATTGGAAAAATAATCAATTTAATTGACTGTCGTAAAATGTTAGGAGCGTTTATGCGACTGACTAATAGAGAGCAAATAGGTATGTCTTTTATGAACAAAGAAATCCGGCGGTATCCGGTTGCCATATTTAATGTAAAAGCATAAGGGTTGTAATTACTGAGGAAATTCTTGTCTTTATAAACGAGGACTTTAATTTCTGTTATTGCTCTATTTACAAGATTAAATTATTCCGTCTACTAGTCACTAAGCATACAATTTACTTTCATAATTAACTTATGCTCGTAGGAAAAAATATTAGGAATGTAAAGTATCTCTTTGAAAATTATGCAGTAATAGCGACAGATGTTTTTAAAAAATAATTTTCCAAAATAATAAATTCAAATTTAATGATAATAAATTCTTGGACACTTGATATAAAATCACTTTAGTCACGAATCCGACACCTTGCAAGCGGCCATTCGTCTTTTTACCGCGGTTTTTATTCAACATTTCGAATAGAAGGCCATTTTAAGTCCATTACATTAACATTTGACCTGGTATGGTCATTCTTAAATAGAAAAACTTTCAACAAAAAGTAACATCGATGGGTTTGTGCGTTACCACAGTTATTTTACCGCGATCTAAATCAACCACTTACGTCAAGCACATTGTTACGGTCTTAAAAGCACTTTTAAAAATTGCCTCACTCTAGTTAAAATAGTGTCAATTCATCCATCGCTATCTTCTTTCTTGTACGTCTTTAGGGAATCTGAAACAGAAAACGTAGTTGTCAGTAAATTAAAGAACCTAAGTTGTACTTAAATACACATTAGATTTTAAGATGACCGACACCAACAAGGTGGAGTTTTTATATAGTGCCACAATCAATCGCTTATTTTGTTAACGTGAACAGCAGGTAAGTTTTGTGAAACTTACGACGGTCTACTTTTGTCAAAATAACAATTACTGTCATTCTGGTTAAGTTAGGTTTTGTGGCGGAGCGCTTTTCATTAGTCTAATAATAAGGTTAGATAATATAAGAGTATTTTGGCCCACTCTCCAATTAGAACTAAAAAGATTTATAAAAACAATTTTTAGGGAAAGGGACATATTTTATTATTGATAGAGCTGTAAACAAAATTCTTGAGAAAACCGTTTTTTACTGAGTTTGAAGAAAATAAATTCATTACGTACATATTACCAACCTTTTTTCTTTTTATGGTATAAAATGTCACTTTAATACGTAAATTGGTTTATATCTTTATTTTCTATTAATATTAACATTATTTATTGACAGCAGAAATTTCTTACCTGCCTCGCTATTCTAAATTTTCCATAAGAGTTCAAAATTTAACGTTTTTTTTTTATACAAAATTATGAAATATACACGTATTACTTGCCATTAATAAATGAACAAATTTATAAATAAAGTTAATTATATTTTGTGTTTTTCTGACTAGTATTTTATAAAATAGTATTATATCGTATGTCTGTTTTATGTTTCCTAAAATACTGTTATATACGTAGAACGTTATTTATAATGAACAAGAAAACAATGAAGTTGATAAGATTTCTTTTTATTATTTTAATAATAATAGCAAAAATTCTCGAAAGACCACACTAATGAGACGGTGATGTATCTGCCTGTATTATGAGCAAAGAATTTAGGATAATTATGCTGGCTTATTTGTTATTAAAATTTAAGCAATTAAGTCAATTTATATAATCATTTATGGCAGGAAGACATAACAGTTGTCGAAAATCAAAGCACAGTTTCTGAGAAAACCATCAAAGATAGCATACACGAAAACTTTGATAAATAACTTTTATAGGTATAACCCAGATGTTTTTTTGTCAATTCGATTCATCAGCCACTTTTTCGTGTTTATAAAGTACTTTTCAATATTTTTCCTTCTAGACCGGCCAGTTTTTTATATAATTATTAATTACTAGAAAGAACCTAAAGTGAGGAAGCAATTTATTCTAATTGAAAATTTTATTTAATTAATTTATTTAAAAAACAATTCAGAAGATAATTTGTAATTAGAGGGAATAGATAATGGTGAAGCCTTAAATTTATATTTAGTGCATACACCATGTAAGTATAATTAATAAGCCTTAAAGCTGCAGATAAAAGCTTATGTCGAGTACGTTTGCAATAGAAAAATTTAATAGTACTAAGTTTAAAAGCCACAGAAAAAGTTCACATTAAACATAAAACATCTCTACTTTGTGCAAGAGTGCCGCAGGATTTCAGACCCCGCATCGCGTCGTACATTAGATCCAAAATCTGTCTTCAATAACTTTGCATTTAAATCAAAGAATATTTCTCGCTTGAAAACCTAATAATTAAACTCATAACTAAAACAAACCGCCAATTCTTCTTCTTACAAAGACTTTTGAATTTTATGAAAAAATGAAAATATGATTTTAAATGATTTTTGATGTGTTTATCTTGAACTTTTTAGTGACCTTCAAATTAATGATAACCTAGAACCACCTAAAAATAACTTAAGTTTCACAACACTTCTTGCTTTTGCAAATTCTACACTAGTTAAATGAAACAGTTCAAATTTGATGAACAAATTAAATAAACCAAAATAAACGAAACTCAATTTTTATATGCTGTGGGTCCCTCCAAACTTCCAGGTAGCATACTGCATTTACATTTTTACACTATTAAATAGAGAGAAAATTCTTATCCAATAAAAATGTTAATTTCAGTGATCAGCAGGCAAATCCGTAAGCAATCACGTAGTTACGTGCCAAAATGAACTTTACGACACAGGGTTATAATCAGCGACTGAAAGGCACGAAGAAATAAGTTTGCTGATACTCAAACTAGCAAACAGTCGAAGACGGCTAAGTTCGCAATGCTTACTTACCACTGAAATAGCTCAAAATCGGTATTATTGGAAGGCGCCGCTATGGATTCAGCCAGATAACAAGATTCAAAAGGACCATAATCTCTCTTAAATCGGTAATAGTTTTACAAATGCTTACTTAAGTTATCTGAAACAAAAGCTTCACCCTGTATATATGTTTTTTTAATTAAATTTGAAATAATTAAATCAAGTCATCAAATCTTTTTTTTTTGATCATTCAGTATATGAAGGTTTTTTTGAGTCACCCGGTATATTTCGTGCTAGTTAAATTTAGTATAACTAAATCATATTAATAAAGTGCTTTAGTGACTTCAATATTTACACTTAAACCTGTGCATACAAGTACAATAATAAAGCTATCGTTTCAAACAACAAATCTATTATAAAATAAAAAAAAAGGAAATAAACGTTACATACAAAACAAAAAAATAAAGCAAATAAACAGGTGATTATACAAAACACATAAAACTTATAAAACGAACGACAATGATCTCATTAGATATTTCTGCGCAGAATTCTGGCCAGCGACGTTTGAGGGGGAATCCCTGAACGCAAACACACGCGTGGGTCCCGTCAACGTCCTATAAATAGCTTACGACTGCACTTAATATATTGAGAAGAATATCTGATTTCATTTAACAAGAATCGACAATAAATTCATTCATACGTACAAATTAAAAACAAGCAAAATAGTCATGTTAAAAATAAAACTTTTCAGTATTCTATTTTATGGATTGAAAGCCTGGATGAAATGTGTAACAGGCTAGAAAACTTAAAATTGATTTTATCAGAAAATCTTGAAAATATCCCAGCGGATTGTATTCCATACTAAAAATTATTATGTACAAAGGTAAAAGGAAAAGTGATGTATCACCTAAAAAGGAGGAAACTTGCAATATTTCGATAGCGTTATAAAGACGAGTATGATCATCACCCTAGAAAGAAAAGAAAGAAGACGACGCACACGTCGTTGCCAGGATCGGATTCAGAAATTACTGAAGCAAACTTAGATTTGTGTGCCTTCCAGTCATATACAAAACAAGCGTGATTAACCGCAGCCCGCCCCATATTCGTTTTTGGCTGTCTGAGAAAGAGCAAAAGAAGATAGCAACCGATCTTGGGCTACCGCAGGTGGTCTTTTGGGTACCCCAACCAGAACCGTGTTTGCATTTGTTTTTTCTTTGGTTGAATATTGTTTTGTTTGTATTTGTCTTTTCTAATGAGATTAATAAAGCGCGAAGCCCGATTTTGACTCTTACAAGTTAATGATAAAGCACAGAATAACTTTTTCTACTTTAAGAGGATTAAAGGACCAGTAGGACTTTAGCGTGATGACCGTATTCTAGTTCTAGTTTCTACAGTAGTAGTAATAGTAGTAGTAAACCTCGGTTAATCGTTGTGCAAAATAATATAGGAAAGTGGTGCATTTGGGTGTTGTTTGAGGCGTAGATTCTTGGATATTCATATGATTAATACTGAAAAAGATCCATTTTCCAGTTACTCTTTGACATAGAAGACTTACAGAAAAAGTAATTGTCAGCAGAAACAACTTGGCCAATTCGAATAATTAACTCACTCAACAAGCTCGGCTGTTTACAAAAACATACTAAAGTTTCAAAAGGCTGAAAGTCACTACGTCAATTTCAACGGTTGAAAGAGATTTTTAATGTTCTTCAACAAAACAAGAAGTCCCAAACTGGTAAAGGATGGGTTCAAAAGCAAGAAAACAGATTTTGTTGTAACAATTTCAATTGTTTCCTAGTTTATTACTCTGAATATTAGGTATATCAAGGGCATTAAAGTAAATAACTACAGCATACATAACATAGAAAAAGCAGAGTTTGAGTGGGAATCCACATCCACGATCTCAGGATCGCGGGCTCTTTAGTATTAAAATGTAGAAATATATTTCCTACTGTACTTTCCAACGTAATAACAATCCATATAAAAATGTCAGCTTTTATTTAGGGAAGCATTCGCTAGGCTAATTGAAAAAGCAATAATCCGGTGAACCAAGTCTGTGGGATCGAGGCCCGCGCAAATTCTATTTTACTGCCACTTGCACTTGATTTGATACATATGCACTGAAGGTAAATACTGGAAATATCAACTTAGACCAAATTACTGCTATTTCCCTTTTCAGAACTGAAGTGAAAAAAAGATCTTTATCTTCAGAAATATTACAAGCATGTTCATATCCACTTACAATCGTCATTGGTATTTGATTTCTTTTTTTTTAAATTTTGAACACGAGAGGATTGAATAGTGATCTACTGAACTAGCATGAAACGGAATGTCCACTGCAAACCATAAGAATATGACGCACCAAGACACAGTACTTAGTATATCTCTCATTTTAAAACTTTACGCGATTTTTAAGAAAATAAATGTCATAGAAATCCAGAAATCAGAAGCAATTATTACAAAATACAATTACATTTGTCTTTCAGATATGCAGATTACATTTCTGAGTCAATTTCTACGCCCTCAATCTATGCACTCCGAGGCAGTCGCCTCACAAATCTCTCTTGAGAAAGACAACCGACAGAGTACAGGTTATCTTACTATCGTCTCAGAAGAAAAGGTACTTAAAGAATAAAAACCCTTATCACTGAATTTAACACAATTTGATTTTCAAGTTACTGTTTTCTTAGTACTAAAGCCTATGTTAACATACAAAATCATGAATTATAGAAGCATCGGGCTTTTCAAAAGCCTTCATCAGGCTTACTTTATCGCTGCATTTGTGAATGTAATAACTTGTTATAACGTCACAACAATGGCCCAATTTGGCACTTTGAAATCATTCAGGAATATAATAAACACGTACATACTATAAATACGGACAGTAAAAGAATCGTTAAAATAAGAAGCGAAAGCCCAAAAACCAGTAGCAGGGGTTAAATTTACTTCAACAATGCAATTATATTTTAAATAATATATACAAGTAACGTAGTAATTATATCAAAACAAAAGCAAAAATAAAATGAATTATTCTTTCTTATAGACAACAGAAAAGAGCTTTCATTAAGCAAACGTAAGCAAAAAAACTAAAGAAATAATTCACAAACACAAATGCTATAGAATAGAACAAAAAAAGGTTAAGACAAAGACTACAAAAAATGCAGAAAGGGTAAAACGAAATAGTATATTTATAAATACATTTCCTTAAGAGTCTTGCAATTTTTTACTCATTATTTGCTTAATTACTACATTACAAAAACCTTTTATGAAGACTTTTCTTGTAGGAAAAATTATAGATTATTTAATAACATTTTTAATTAAAACCAAGATAAACTGACTGATCTTACAACAAAAAAAGTTCTATTCGAAAACCATTGTAAAGCAAGTCAGATAATTTATTTACACCCGAAACACATTGTATGCACGAAACTTAATTATAGAAGGAATATATCGAACCTTCGTTTGCATTTTTATACTCTTCGGTATAAATAATTGCACTAAATTTAATTTTAAAGACCACCTGTGTATAATTTACACCTGAAACTCAAGAAGAACATCTATGCGAAGCTAGTCATGCAGGTATTTATTTTCTAATTTCTACGAGGCACACTTTGTAAAAAGTTTGATGAGTCTTCCGACATAAATGAACATCAATTGCTTTTACATACGGCCAGAGAAACAGTGAAAATGCCGGGAGCGAAATTATTCCAACCGAATTAAACAATGCCCGTTCGACTTGATTTACTAGAGCTACAAAGTCTAGCTTGTTATTAACTTCAAATGTTCTCATACGTTTTGGAATGCTTCGTTTAAAGACCAGGCTAGGTATTATTTTACACGAGCAAGCAAAAAGCCTTTCTGGTGTATGAACAAATTTCTGTACAATATATATATTATAGATATAAAAATTAATTGCAATTACTAATTGCTTTTTAAGTTTTTAATGGGCTTTTTGACTTTTCCTTTAGAATCTAAATTTTATTACGAAACGGAAAATAAACAATGTGAAAATAATACATATCAAGACTAGCTTAGTGGTCGAGACTAATGAACTTTTGTGAGTTACAGTGGTTAATTAAGACGGTAATTAATTAACGAAATTAATGGTTACATTCAGGCGACGGTCTATTGTCACATTTTCCAAGCTTTATGGCGTCTCTTAGGTACGCATCTCGTGGAATTACAGCGTATCTGAAATTACCAAACTTACACAAAGGCAAAAGGGGAATGCGAATGCAATTTCTAATAATGAATTTTGTTGGTAATTAATAATGACCGGCGTTCGGCGGCCTATAATTATGCGAACAACTTTTTTTTCTATTGTTTAATACGTAGAACACCGGATAGGCAGCTTTATATACTTATAATAGTCCATCCGGAGCAGTTAGTTTTAACAACGAAATTTTATTATAGTTACTCATATGAAAGCGGCATAAATTTGAGTGTAAAACTAACAAAGCAATTAAAAGCAGTGAGTTTTCTTATTTTAATAATACAAAATTATACCGTTCTAGAAATTAACGCAGATACCTACATCGGATTTCGTTCAGCCGATATACTTTAGATTAAAAAGGAAACACATTTTGTCTTGTAAGGGCGCTGATATCACGCAAGAAAATCACTTTGTAAAATCGTAAACTGTTATTATAGTTAGCATTTCAAAACTTGTCTGTTACACTATATGGTAAGTAGTTACTTAATAATTACGTATTTAAACTACTGCGCCATATTATTCTTATATTAGCACAATTTTATAATTTTGTTTCTAAAAACATAGCAGCAACTTATTTGGTAAACTGCTAATTCTTCTATGAAGAGCTTACATTCAATTAAATCAGTGATGGTTTGTGGTACAAAAATGTGGGGGTAACAGCTTTTGTAAATGAACAAACATACATAAATCACACACATAGCTAAATATGACGACCGGTTTGCATTCGACCTGCAAACCACAGACGTGGCTGAAATGCACAGGTTTTTCAAATCAAGTCTTTGCAGTACCACCAACAGGTTCTTTACGCTATCTACGGGTGATTTGATAAGTCTTTAGATTAACATAGAACGAAGTGTATTTTTGGTCAAAATCGATTTTATTTTTCTACATAGTCCCCTTTAAGTTCTATACACTTCATGCATCGATGCTCCTACTTTCTGATCTCCTTCAAAAAATACAATGTCTGAAAGTCTGCAAAATACGCGTTCACGGCGGCTATCACTTCATCGTAGCTCGTAAATTTCTTTCGTCCAAGCCGTGTTTTCATGTTTGGAAAGAGGAAATAGTAGCTCGAGGCCAGATCTGGAAAATACAGGGCATGGGGAACCAACTCGAAACCAAGTTCATAAATTTTGGCTATCGCGATTATCGACGTGTGAGCCGGCGCATTGTCATGATGATAGAAAACTGTTTTTCTCTGCAGTTTTGCAAA
>VTPC01002254.1:76478-88108 GCA_011009095.1 Ignelater luminosus
AAAAAACAGTCATCATTCCTTTCCCTGGCGATGGCACCGTCTTCGCCTCCTTCGAAGCACGTTTTTTTGTTGAAGTCCATTGTTTGGTCTCTGGTGTGTGGACCCATGTTTTATTAAGTTACAAATCGCCCCAGAAAGTTTATTGAATTACGCTTAAATCGATCCAATAGCTCCTCTGAGGTGTCCATGCGCACGCGTTTTTGGCCTAACATCAACAAGCGCGGCACCCATCGCTTCCTTCCTCATGTGCAAATCTTTATGTAATATTTTAAAAGCGCGTTCTGCTGATATGCCTGCGGCCTGTGCTATCTCTCCTATTTTCATTTGACCATCATCTAACACGACTTTATGGACTTTTTCGATGAAATCTTCAACGGTTGCTGTTTTTGGCCTTCCAGGACGCTCGTACGGCCACGTTTGAACACTTACGGTGACGAACGAAGGGGCAGACTCCCTGTAGACAGCGTCCAACTCGGCTTTTCTTGCCGTTGGAGTTTGACCCTTCAAACGCAAGAATTTTATAACTGAACGATATTAGACTTGCTTCATTCTTTACAAATCATTCACATCGACTGACACAAACGACTGTCAAACAAAAACTACGCGTCTAGAATTGGTGACATTTTCAGCAGTGCCATCTGAAGAATGGACCAGCGTAACTATAAAAGCATTTTGACCTGTGGCGTAATTATCATGGTCAGCCTAAACCCTTATCAAACCACCCTTATATTGAACGCACATAATTATCTACTTTTTTATTAATCTCTACAGTGATTAAGTTTAAAAAACTATCAATATCTACTTTAAGATCCGTTGGTATGTAGGTATGTATATTGGTATCTTCATAATACTTACTTTGGTTAATCTAGGCCTCACTTCTAAGTATATAAGGATATTTTTAAGAATCTAGATATTTTGGACTATTGAGTTTCTTAAAAATCTTAATATTATTGATTTGGACCACTTTAAGAAAATACAATTTACATTATTAATGTTTAACCATCAAAAAGACTTAAGTAATGTCTTCAGGTAGTCCAGCGTCCGTTATAAGCCCAAAATCCCCAAAGTCAAGACCATTTTTCACAAACATTCTTCCTCGACAACAAGTACACGTAACTAACAGTCTCCTTGTGGAATGATACTGTTTTTTCTCATAAGTACGCTCAAAAGAAACACAATGTTCAACTTGCTGTCTTTCATATTCTCTTCTAAGGTAGTTTTTTAGAGTTTTCACTAAGCTGGTTTGGAATATGTTAAAAGGCATATAGCAAAGAAGAGTTAGTTTAATTAAAACTTTTATAGACGAACAGTTTTATTTTGAGAGAATAGTTGTATTTCATCTTAGTTGTAGAATTCTTTTCAAGAAACGAGTAGTTACTGTAGTTATGACTTAAGTGGTGCGGAGTTGTAAATTTTCACAGCTAACAATCTTTCTCTGAAGATGTCTGTTGGAAAAGCTACAGCTTTGAAACTTTTATGAACCATGCTTTCTAGATGTTTGAGCCCGAACGAGCTTTTTATATAAACCTACTATTGCTACTACTCTGTTTATTGTTAAACCATAGCATTGGAAGAACAGCTCTTCTAAATCTGAATTCCAAAGCAGCAAAGTGAATAAAAACTTGCTGACACTGTCAAACTAACATATAAAGGATGTCATTGTGTCTATTAGTTCTGACCACCTTTTAAGCCATTGTGTTACTTAGCAGTGGATTCTCGATTGGATGGAAGTTGAGCAGTAGACTCTTGCCAGGCCCGCTTTATGAGAGACGTTTACTTGTTATGACAATATTTTTTTCTTCGTGTACATTTATTGCTTGCATTGTCTCGCAATTATTATTTTTCAAATATCTCATAACAACTATTGGCATCTATCGAATTAAGATGCGAAACGTCTGCAGGTTCGAACAACCTTAACAAAAGTAGGCACAATGAATGAGTGGAACGAAAGTAATTTGTTGCAATCGAGACTGTAACATTACTTACTCCCGTGGGACGTACAGCAGTTTTTCGTCCGTAAAATAAATTTATTTTCGTTTGGAGCAGGGACGTAATGATTCATTACAGCCCTTGGCACGTTATAAGAGCGGATAAAAGTCCTTTGTACAAGCCCAGTCAGGGACAGAGAATGGGGGTGAGGGCAATGAACATTCCGTAATGGCAGAAGGAAATTGACGAATAAAGAATTTCTTAAACTCTAGCAAAGGATATTTATATACCATTTATTGTTAAAATTACTTGGACAAAATATCCTTCCCAGGTCGGTGCCGAACAAACTTCACCCTGTCACTGCCGAAGATGCTGATTTTCATCTCGTCACTCCAAATAACCTTGCCCCAGTCTTGTTCCACCTAGTCTTTGTGTCCAGAGCCCAATTGATGCGTTTCTGTCTCTCCGTCTGGTTCAGATACGGCTTGATCAAGTTGATTTGTATATAATCAGTATGAAGCGGGCAAGCATTGACTTTCATTATCCCCTAGTGATGAGTCCAAGCAAGGACGAAACGATCGCCTGGAGGTATGATAGTTAATGCTTGCACGAATTTTTGAAACTTTATTTGTGGGGAGACATTATCAGTTTTTGTCTTTATTTATTAACCTTTTATTATATATAAAGGGTTTACATTTTTCCTATTTGGAAATATTTATATTACAGTATCAATTGGCGTAACAGAATCTACATTTTCTATAAATATCAAAAAGAGCTAATTTTTATTAAAAGCGTCCAGAATTAATTCCACTAGTGTAAGAAAGAAAATAGACACAAAAGTTTTAAAATCTCTTTTAGATAGTTAGTTAGTATAATAAATAATAATTAAACTAGTTGTTAAATTTATTAGAAGGTTTGCTGAATGTAACATTCCCGAAAGCCCAGAAAGTTATTTTTCCTAAAGTACTACTTTTATAGAAGAATAATAAGGTTTTAATGTTTCCGGCTTGAACAGGACTCGGAAATTGACTATTATAAGCAAATAATATGGTAGTAAATAATACTAAAATACCAGAATTATTTCGGAAGATCGATAGAAATGTTTCTGCTCTTCTTTTGTTTTACGACATCCACCGCATCAGCATCACTTCCTTCAAAACACCCTCAGGCTTGGATTTAGAATGTAATAGATGCAAGCAAAAGCTGATAAAGTTAGAAATTGAATTACCCAGTATTCAAGAACCGAGGGCAAATAATAAATTTTAAGTTACGTCTAAGTAATTGCTTAATTTAATGTAATATGGAAAATTGACTTTGCTTTTAAATCGGAATAACGATATTTAGATGTTCTAATGTAATTTCTAGTTTAAACAAAAGTTCAAAGCTCTTTTATTTCATGAAGTGCTTTAGTAATACAAAAACTCTAGCGTGAGTTCAATGGTAAAAATAGACGTATAAAATATGTATGGATTTCGACGACAAGCTTAGCATTGTTCTCTGTAATGGAATTTTTGCTGTAAGAGTTTACTTTCAGACTATAATTAATTAATGTGTTCTTAGTTAATTAATTGATATCTATCAAATTACAACGAGGTACTAAAATAGCTTTTAATATGTAAATAGTTCTGACGTAGACAAAACGAAAAACAAACCAAAACACCGCTTGCATTAGTAACTAATCCCTTATCAATAATTACAGGTACAGCTGAAGAATTAAATCATTATCATGCTTTAATAAAAGCACGCTCTCATGTGTTTTGGGTATTAAATAACTAGACTTGAAATTATTAGTACGTATTAATACGTACTATTTGATTAATGACAAAAGTCTGAATTCAGAATGCGCAATCATTAATATTGAAAAATAATCTAGTAGTCTAGGCGCCCTGCAGTTGAACGGACATAATTACTTGTTAATAAATTAGAGATTGTAAGTTAACTTTCGTAAGCAGCAAAGAAAGTTGTTATCGATTTTGTCTCCCTCTAATTTAGCTTTAAAGGCATATCTACATTTCTACAATGATACCTTAACAAATTATCTGTTTGATGCATAATGCTGACATTGTCGTTCATATAAAGCGAATGGCTTCAAATGTAATTATTCCCGGTATTTAAGCATTAGTTCTAGCCTTTTTTACTAATTTCCGTTTTTAGCAAATAAAAATTCTTTAATGTATTAGGTCGTCAATTATAGGCAGAGTATTTTTTTGCTGTTATCCAATCCTGACTTCTTAAATATTGAAAATGTATTTCTGTTTAGAAAGGTCAGCATTAGGTAAGCACTGATTGGATTGTAAATATAAAAAGATTTATAAAAGAAAATAAAGGAAAATATTAAAGGAATGAGAGAAAGATAACAATACGTAGGGAAAATACATCAAAAAAAGAAATACAAAGGGTTCAAAAAGAAAGAAAAAAATAACGGACGAGATGTGTTGCATCTTTAAAAAACTGAGAGGAAAAACTCTTCGATTTCTAAAATGACCACACTATAAAAAAAGAGACCTTCTCATGTATAAGTACTGACATGATGAGAGAAAAAATTCTTCGATTTCTAAAATGTCCACACTATAAAAAAGAGACCTACTGATGTATAAGTATTGACATGATGACGTCAAGTTTTCAATTAAGACAACTCCGTACACTTTAAAAACTCTTAGAAAGTATTCAGCAGAGAACTGGACCAGAACTCAATACACAATGTGAAACTAAATCAATCACTGAAGATTAGACTGATTAAATGTCACCTTTACAAGACGCATGAGTGCGGACGGAAATTTTCCAAAAACACTTAAAAAAAACCTAAGTTCTGATGCTGTAGAAAAAATCCTTGGTTTTCTTGGATTAACCATACTATAAACGCAAAGAGTAATATTTAGAAGGACAAACAGAATAAAAAAGAAAATGAAGTATTTATCTTTTAAATTATTTATTAAGGATAACAACTTGAGGTTTTACTGCGTCCCCAATAATACTGAAACACGCTGTAAGAAAAAACTATAGATACTCGATAGAGAACTAATGTACCTTAGCTGGATAATCAGAGATACATCAATTAATTCCAATAGAGCCTTACTGGCAATTCACCTTGCCTAAGACTTCCAATTTGGGTATCTGTAATCTCAAATAGCTTAGATTTGTTAAACTTAAAGAAGCATTATAAAAGGCAAACTGAATTAAGAAGAATATTATCGTTACAATTATTGTCCTGCTTTGGGATGCATTAGTATCTACATACATTTGTACCCCATAAAATCCTTCCACTGATTGTAATAGTTTAGGGAAGGCCCAGAATACTTTCAAAACGAAGATACTTTGAGCAGCTTTCAATCCCTCTCTTTTTGGCTTTACCAACACCTCTCACAAAATCTGAGGTCATAATCTATCTTTAAGGCAGTTTAGTGTTTTATTGCATTTTTAGTGTGTTTCTTACAGTATTCGGCATATCCTAAGGCAAGTATCTACCCAAATAAAACTCATGCACAGTTTTCATGGACAGTGTGTCCAGTGTTATCCAATGTATACCACTACAAGCATTTGTATATTATTTTCCATTCTTCTAGAAATAATGTGTATAAGAAGATGAATAATACAATACAGCTCCATAGGTACATAACGTAGAAAAATCTTGTCAAAGACTTAACTGCACAGTAATGTTGTATGGTCTTCCACCGAAAACTATGAAGTTAGGCTATGAACGAACATGCGACTCGCAACAACATATAAGTGAAAAACACAACTAGCATGGCACAAATGACTAGCTTCAACAGCAAAAATGTTGACGAATTTTTAGCTAGCTGAAATCCAATTTTATTGCCGGTCAAAGCAAGACGAGAGTTTCCATCGTGCCAATTATAGGAAGAGTCGTAGAGAAGAAAGACTTAAAGCAGGTGAAGCGGGTCAAGTTCCTTCCTGAAAACGAGGAGAAACGTTTGGATCTTTCTTCGTACACAATTTAATGAAAATCGCACGAGGGCTGGAGCTTATCTAGGAGCATTAGATTTAGTCCACCATTCACGATGGATGACATCTGACAATTTTTTGAATGTCTTAGACTGTTTTAAACAAAATGCTTGTTATTCCAGAGAAATCCCGATTTGAACCTATCGCTACAAACCTCAAGCAAACTTCAACCTTTTGATAGGGCGGTTTATATAAAGCCTTTCAAAATATCTTTTGCAAATGCTTAATTCATGGATTCAGCTTATGAACATTCTATCCTCAAGTGTTCTCAGAAATTGCCCTGAGGAGTTACAAGAAACATTAAAGACTCCAGACATTGAGACAGCCATCCCTAGTGAGATAATACAAGACATTAATATCACAATGGAGGTCTATCCTAAAGCCAAGCCTCGTATACTATCAAACCAAAGTAGTGAAGAACGTTGAAATGTCATTGCTGCAGACATCTCTAAAAGTACTCAAACTGAAAACAGAAAAGGGTTACCTCCGAAACAGGAGAATGTAAGAAAGCATCTGTACGAAGAAGTCAACCATTCTGCAACCGATTCAAATAGCTCGTCTGCTGAACGACAAAATCGTAGCTTATGTGACCAAGACAGCAAAGTAGAGTGAGTCAATATGGTTTCAGACGAAGGTAAAAATGAGGCAAATGCGGTAGTCGATGAAGCATATGGTATAGGCTAGGGATTCTGATTTTCCCGGTTTTAAATTTCCCAAGACTCGAAAGATACCATGCAGCTTCTCCCGGGAATCCCCGGGACTCGGGACTTATTTAATGAAACATATGCCTACAATTGGTAAGTATACATACGCTTTTCTTTTAATTTGCTATTTTATTCCATATAGTAAATGCAAATAAAGAAACGCATTCCTTCTTTGATTGCATTCTGTAAAGATAATGCTTTCAGGTAATAACTAATTGATTTAATAAATAAGATTATTCTGCTTTTTTTAATGAACACGCGCGATGTCTTTTGCATTTACCACATCCTGTTAAAATAATAACAACAGTAGACTAAATACGAAAGTGTCTTTATTCAAACTTTTTAAAAAAAGTATTCAAGAATACAAGTGTATTAATAGATTTCTCTGATAACCTGTTTCGAATTTTTGTGACAAATTTTCCGGAAACTGAAAATACCCTTTCGTTTTCCGTAGACGTAGGCTCTATAGACAGTAGCGCGAAGTTCTCTTTCTAGTAACTTCAAAGATTCTGTGACGTGACCTTGCGTTACAAGAAAAAAATACTTACAAAACTAGGAGCAAATCTCAACCGTCGTCGACCCCAGCTCCAGATATGGCGGGCTCCTCCAAAAGGTTTCTTAACCTAGAGCAATCCAGGCCTTGACCGGCAACGGTGAGTAGAGGTTTGTCAGGAAAAAGAACAATAAGCCCACAGCGGTGACCTTTCCAGTAGTTAGATGGTTCTGAAGTTTGCAAGGAGATTTAAACAAAGAGTCCTCCCAAAATTATATTTCACTTCTCCTTAAAGGACTGACTTAGGGCTCCAAAAAAAGAAGCTAAATAACAAAACCCAAAGAGCATGAGCAAAAGGACAACAATAAGAAAAATATCCTTACCCTAAGCTTTAGGCCTTTTTTCTTTCTTTAACTAACACTCGCATAAAGATCTGCTCGCGAGAACACTCACAGCTATCTCACCTTTTTTTTCAAGCACCTCGATTATCTCCCGGAAATGTTTCCCCTCCACACCAACAATTCGATACATAACGTATTTAAAAATATGAAAATTATACCCAGCGTTTCACCGTCATGGATTAGATTTAATCAAAAGCAAAATTTTTTATCTCGAGATGAATTAATAAGTGAACGAAATTAACGGGAAATTATGCCCCCACGACTCAAAGTTAAATAACAATAGTGATGTAACAGGAACGGATAAAGAGACTGTTACAATTCTAAATTATTTCCTTAACGTTCGTTTGAAATTTGTATCCTTCTTTGGGCAGCTTTTGCTTACATTTTCCAACTCCTTGTCCAGTTCATCTTTCAAGGTCATATCTGAACTGTTTTTGTTCTCGATTTCTTCTTCTTACCTTTCTTGTGATGTAGAAGCCTTCAACGTTGTAAACTTGGAATTAAAAGCTCTGTCTATCAACTGTTCTACATTGAATTTTGACTACAAAAAGAGAAAAACTCTTCCTTTTTGATATTATCAGGGTCTTGTAGATGTGTGAGTAGTGTGATTATTTTCTTATCCCGTCGTTCCCCAATTCTTATTAGTAAAGCCTCGTATATCTCATTGGCAAGGCTGGTATCAAGAGCTTCATAAGGAAATTGATTACAGTTTCTGCTGACAAAAGAATAGCATCTACTACAGCTTCTTTTATTGAAGTCAGGACTTGTATTATGCTCTTTCTGATGCAGTTGTTCAATCTTAGGAATCTCTCAATTATCCCAATGAGAGAGTTCCATCTAGTTCTGACTTCTAATAATAGATTTAATTCTTTATAGAATTCTTTTTGCACATATTCTTGCAAGACAATATTTTTCGTTGGGGTTTTTCGGAAAATACGTATAATATTTCTAACTTCGTCAATTGCATTTTGAATATTAGGCCTGAGTTCTAATATGACTAAATCTTGAGGTTCGGTTTCGTTATTATCGAATTCATCTTCGTCAGATTCCTCATTTTCGTTTTCTTCTTCATTTGGTGATTGTTCCTTGGAATCTTTTTTTTCTAGTCTTCTTTTGTATAAGACATTAGTAACAGCAAGATGTATGCCATGATTAAGGCACAGAAGATTCTCTACGGGACTTTTCTCATCACACTTGCCCCATCTGTTGTGCAAGCCACGATTTCTGTTTTAAAGTCAATGCCAAATTCCTGTAGTTGCTTTTGCACAATGTTATTTATTTCAATGGAATCACATTTTCTGCTAATAAATACTAACCCAGAATTAAATATTTCTTGGTTGTTGTGCAGAATTATATTAAAATGACGTCTGTTCTTCATACTTGTCCACTCATCAAAGGTTAAATTAAATTTGCATTCTGATTGTTGTAACGTTTGGATTCTTTTAATCTCCTCGACCTTTTTTTCGCTGTAAAACACAGAAATCAGATTCGTTGGCACTATATACCCCGTATCTGATAATGCTTGCCGAATAGAGTCAGTGTTGGCAATGACTCCAATAGAAATATTGTCTTCTACCGCTAACCGGGTTACAATCTCGTCTAGAGATCTTTTTCTGGTATAACTACAGTTTCAAAAGGATGCCATCAAAAGAAAGCAGTTGTGTTACAGACATTGTCAATAATTAAGAATAGAACCCCATGTCATAAATCTACTAAAGATTAGCACCGACAATTTAGAAACTTTTGCCTGAGAATTTTAAAATAAAAGCACTTTATGCATAACTCTGTACTTTTTCAAGTAATAAAGATCTGATATGTATATATCAAATATTCATAATAAAAGAATTCAATTCAATTTTTCCTCAAAATTGTTGCATCTTTCAAGAAAGATACAAGAATAACCTTTGTTGTCAAATTGTATGCAAATTTCAAAAACAACTAACTTATTCATTTTCTTATTGGCGTGACATACTTTTTTAAAGAAAAATTCCTTTTTTCTCTGTAAAATTTCAATATTCGATAAAGGTGTCTGTTGTAGAGTAAAACAGTAGATGTACTAAGGTATAACAATAATCTAAAACATTTTACCTTATAGTGAAGAAAGTTAGTTCAATATAAAAGCTAACCGACTCTAAACACACTTCGAAATCTAGACGTATAATAATTTAAAACATGTATAAATATGGAAATTTTCTGCAACAATGCAAAATATGAAAATATATGCATTCATATCAAATGTCAAGATTTTTTATAATTTACGACTATCTTAAAAAGTCAGTTAACTGTTTAAATATGCAAATACCTACTTTCCCACACTTTGTTGTAAATTATGCTTTTATGCGAAATACCTTGGTAAATAAGGCGAAAACGCGTATACAACAGCAACTTTGTGTTACTTTACATTTATTTATTAGAAGGCTTCTTCCAAATTTTTACTTTTCAATAGAGTAATAATAAGGTGAGAAAAATTCTTCTTCGGCTAAATCATTTTTAATAATCTTATAGAACCGTTGCTTCGCTATCGTCATTACTTTTACATTACACACCTATATGGTAGTTTACACTATAAACTAACAAAAAAGAATACTATTAAAATAACTTCAAAGGGAAGTGGTTCACCTACATAACAGAATTGCCTTTGCTCTAGGCATGCGATGGTAAAAAATCTTCGCTTGACGTGAAATTATTCTAGCATAATCAAAATGCATGAAGTATTAACAATGTAAAACGTAATTACAATATAATGTTGCATGAAAGTTGAAGAAAATAAAAAAAAACAGATGATACCAAACGCACCATGAAATGTATTCATGATTAAACTGGTTTTTAATATCATCTCATAGGCAATCTTTTAAAGAAAACCAAATGATCCTAGTTGACTAGCTAGAAATTGGTTTAGCTTACCATAAAATTACATTCGTTTTGTTTACCGCAATAACGTAAAACCATAAAAACAAAAATAGGTTTATTACAATTATATTTCCACTATGAAAAACTTCTTGCTGCTTACAATTAGAAATGTCACGCGTGCGTTTCATAACGTGAATAAAACGAGTAAATTATTTATAATAATAAAAATTGAATAAATGTAGCTCATGCACAGAGGCTGTTGATGGAAATCCTTTAGGCAGCATTACTTCTCATGATGACAATTCTTACGGAAAATTAGACTCTTGAGGGAGCTTTTTATGTAAAATATAACCAATATGGTCTGAAATCATAGCGTAGGTTAGCTTTAAACAAGCAAAATGAAAGCATACAATGTTTAACCCCCACTAAATTAAAACTTTTATGTTTTCCATTTAAAATATAAATAACTTTTATGCGGCAGCTGGAGAAGGGAAATTTCGCGCCATAAGTGTAAACCAGTACAAAATATAATAATTGTAACGTCTAAATAAAACACAAACTACCAAAATTTATTCTTGGAAGTTTGCCAGAACAAACCGAGTATGATAGCGTTACTTGCACTATTATACCTCAACTGCATGCTACACAGACTTGGGTGTGGTGTGGCGTTTTACCACTTTCCACTATAATTAATCAGCTGTCATCTTATTCTCTACGATGTCCTTAGTTACCTAGCAATGGTATGAACACACATGATGGATTCGAGTTAAATTGTTGTGGAATGTTATGTTGGTTACAAGAATGATCTTAAATTATCTATAATCTACAAGTGTGCCTTTCGTTTAGCTGTCGTCGCGAACTGTGGGCCTTTTTAAATAATTATTCTACGTCTTATTTTAATTAACTCATTTAAAGAAGAAGTTAGTTACGGACAAAAAATTATTCTGCATCCTTGTTTAAATATATAAAAGTACAAATGGCGATAATACGTTAGCATAATCAATTAAAAGATTGATTATAGTTAAATTTAATGATAAATTGGCATCTCAAAAGATAGCCTAGAGGTAAATAGCCCTGACAGAAAAAAGTGGGCAAAATTAGTTACCGACAAAACTGCTCATCAAAATCGCCCCCTTGATAAATTCAAACTTAACGTCTATTACCGAACGTTTAGTTGCTAATATTGACAATTATGGTACGTACTTAGATAGCAATCTTCTACATAGATAATTAACTTTTATCTACTAATTTACAAAATAAATTATGTCTGCTGTTGCAGGACTCTTCACT
>VTPC01002255.1:0-10201 GCA_011009095.1 Ignelater luminosus
TAAGAATACGATCCTTGCAAACGCAGCAGTAACTGTGTCACTTAGTAATTTGAAGGAAGTACACAATGGTATACTTGCTAATAAAGCTACTAAGTGAGTGTGAAACTGCTGTTTTGGATCTAAGAAGCAGGAGGTCGTCGAAGATTCGCTTTAGGGCCATTGGCCGGTGAATGGTTGTATTGTTTTCTAGCTTTTTTCTAGAGAATGGAGAACGAATCTGAAGCACTTCGAGTATAATGATCTTTGTTTTGATTGACTACCCCGTATACGAATCGACCTCTTAGGAATCCCATCTCTGCCAGTTTACACAGTTCTACTAAAGAGTGAAAGCGGTTTAGACTAAGCAGCCTCCTATAGATGACCTTTTGTTTCTGTCGGAATTGAACGGTCGCATATGACGGCCCGGTGGTAAGACTGGTGAATCTACAGTATAGTTGATCACGGGTGCTGTAGGTGAAAACTAGAATTTTGTGTATTAATGACCGAGTTGAGAAAGTAAGAAGGCAAGAGCAATATTCGACAGTGCTTCAGGTCCACTTAAAAAAAAACAAAGTAATCAAAAAGTGACCTTGATGGCCATGTTTTCCTTAGAATTTAGTTTTCGAATACGATTTTTAAATAGTACGATCAATAGTCTTAACTTTTATATTTTGGAATGTAGAAAGTACGCTGCTGATACTTAAAACAATAAACCAATATAAGCAATTTGAGCAAGCCGTTTCTGTTTATTATTTAAACTAACGCATTTGTATTTTTAAATCGCATAATATAAAATAAAAAGGACAAGGGGTTGGAGGAATTTTTATAAGGAGTACAAGATTGATAAAATAATAACAAATAAACCATAAAGATCTCGAGAGACGCACTCAAGTCGTTTATCTTGCAAGAGTTACATATTTATAAAACACAGAAATAGAAAATCGGATAAGTAGATCAAATGAACTCAGAAAGCTACCAGCAAAGAAAACAAGAAAAGATAAATAACGAAAGAATGCAATTTAGATGTAATAATGTCGATAGCTGAACTTTCAAAGAAGAGTAAAGAAAGGAAAGTTTCACTTAAGGGTATAACATTTCTTAAAAATGCCGAATGGAATTTCTGTGAAACACACAACATATTGTTTAAAATATTGTTCTCGTTCCAAGCTCAAAACATGCCATTAAATATACAATAATCGGATAAATTCATTTTTCATTATCCTGTGTGCACATAAATCCGTGCTCTACCTCAGAAGCACATACTGTACTGTAATATTCAATTAAAGATGAATTGCAAGGACATTTCTAATTATTCTTTTATACCTTTCTTAATATGTATGCTTATTTTGAACTCGAATTGAAAATTGTAACATCAAACAGCTTCTTATATTATATTTACTACAACAAATTCAATTACACAGCAAACAATAATTGTATTCAAAAATGTTACAGTCAAGTGTACTAAGCTACTTATAAAATATGTAGCGGTCATTTTCCTCATATACATCATGTAGGAAGGAAGCCGTAGGATCAGTGGGATGCTTTAGGCGGACCCCTGATTATCCCGCAGGCGACTTTCTCTAAACTTTGAAAGGGATTTCAAAAACGATTTCCGTGTCTAAATGGACTCTTGAAATGCTTTTTTGGTTTATGTGTAAAGCCACTAATGTGGCAACTGTACGTTTGTTCTCTTCGTGTTTAACTAACATTTTCTGAAAATTACCCCTTAAATTTTTCATTAAGCCTTGGACATTTTGAAATATTAGTTAATATCAAGAGGCTTAAGTAATTGGATAATTTTGAACTACTTGTTGGTTTGGCCAATTTGTCGCTTGATTAATCTCGTATGGTAGGGAGAAAATGTAATTTTGGTGCGATTTGTCCTTACAAAAGCTGGAGTTCGTGAAATTCTGTCATGTGGTTATTTCATCAGCGTCATCACCTTACCGCAACTCAATCAAGGGTTGATAGTGTTACCATGACAACTGCTTCCTGGTTAACGCTGTCTCTACTGATGGAACTTTGCTTCCGTGTACGGCCATTTTTCAGGTGTCGTTTTTCAAGAAATTGTCTCCTTGCCTATGATTGGTCGTTGTCTTATAACGAGACAGGATTATGACACTCTGTTTATAGAACTCTACAAATAGAGCGGTATATCAATCTTTTACAAACTTGAAATGTACAGAAGTGGATCTAAAAAGTTTCATTTTGTCGTATTTTTATTTCAAATCAATAAAATCGGTCTTTAGAGAAATTTAACATGAAAATAATTATCTGGGAAAGTTCTAATGTAAAAAGATTTATGTCCTTATGGAGTGCTATCGATTCGATAAACGAAAAGTAGTTGAAAAGTATAACCATCTGTGCTTTTCACTCTGAAATCCGCTAAAAACCAAGAAAAGTTTAGCAAGATTCGGAGGGTTTTAGTCCTAGAAGTGTTTTCCACGTTATTTATCCAGGTAAACTTTGCACTTGCTTTCTAATATTGTAAGCACTAGAAGTTTCTGAATGTTCTTTTTTTTAATCGATTTTGCTAAGTTAAAAAATTTTTTTCATAATGTAAGAATCTTAAATATGTAATATTTAAAGAAAGGGTTTATACTTTTTACTGCAAGCAGAAACATCAAAGATTTATATCTTGTATACTGGGATTAACTGAAAAGTTGTTTTCTTTTTATGAAGAATTTTAACGGTGAACAAGGAAAAAAACTAATGTCGAAACTTTTGTGACGAGGACTTGTGAACAAAATCTCTTTAGTTGTTTCTTTATAAGTAGAAGTTTCAAAAAAGTTTACATGATAGGGACAGTTGGTTAACAAATCTAATTAAAATCTCTGAAAAATTCCCAAAGAGGTTTTACAAAGTAAATCCTGTAATATCCAATTCTGTTGAATTTACAATCAGAGAGTTAGGTATACAAGATGAAATTTATTTTGAAATTCTTTATCCAAAGAAAAAAGTATTAGTACTTGTATACAAGTAAGTAAGTTATCGAAGGTTATTCTCTTATTAATTTTTTACCCTTAGTATTCAATTGCATAAGTTAATATTTGGTTTTAAGGTATAGAAAACTTTTTTATATTAGATGATTTATTTATTAAACATTTCCTTCTTGAGTAGCTAACCTAAAATTTTAAAAACCAAATATTAAAATTAAAATATAATAGGTAGTGTAGGTATTAAAGCTTGGCAATAATGCCATTAGTCATCACTTTATAAATGAAGTCTTCAATATTTCTAAATCTTCTGACGTTTACTAGCTAGTAGCGTCTAACGGTTAAGAATAAAAGTAGAAATTATGTCCTTAATGGTTTTTATTTACTTGAAATAGTTCACTCAGATAAATTCAACTTTTTCAAATCTAATATTAATAAATTGTTTTTATTGCATCGCCTCGTATCAGTGATGTTTGTGTAATTTGTTATTGACTAGTGATAAGTGTGAAGTTGGCGAACAAGGGCGGAAAGAATTGATCAGTGCTAGTAGAAACAGGAGGAACAGAATGCACGAACAAATTATGGGTGCTGCACGCATCGCTGTACATGCCAGTTGCAGAAAAAAATATACAAGACTGAGCACAATAACATCTGATTTCAAAGTGAATCAGAAAGCAGAATCCTCAGTATATTCAAGTCATCATCTGTGCTTATCTCAAGTAACGTTCAACTTCAAAACGAGTTGCTTCTTTTGTGCCGAAACTATAGATGAGGATTTCTACACAAAACAAAAGAAGAAACCTTTGCGCAAACGTCGTAAAGTGTTCCTTACTCTCCTTATAAGAATGAAACAATCGGTTTCAGATCCAGCAAAGTGGCGAAAAGATGTGTTACGTGTCCTTTCAGCATTCTCAAATCTCAATTATATTACATTGCCGAATTAGATTGTGACCACCCTGTATATCCCACTGCAGCGAAAATATTTTAACATTTGCTTGCTTTGACATTCTGGGGGGACTTCAAGTCGAATAGCGGTCGTTGTAGTACCGATTCAAGGGAATCGAAAATTGAAAATTAGCGTGGTGTCTTTTCTAAAGTTTTTGTAAAACCAACCCGTATTTGGGGAGCTGGACCCGCCTTTCATTATTGGAGTTAATTTGGAGTTTCTTTTGAGAAGATTATTTGGCGATTTTGTGAATTTCATCAGATTTCATAACTCCGAGTCCGCTAATTTCGACTTCTCTGAATAAGTTCCATCTGCAGCCAGCTAGCGATTACCCTAGAGGATCATCTCAACCTGGTTCTACCAGCTCCAGAAGGGTACGTGCAGCTTCGTTATCGCTGTAGTACAGGTGTGTGATTTGTTTGGTATTCACGTTTTTGCGTTAATCTATTATTGTATGTCGTGATATACGTTGCATTGTTTGGTACATCAGACATATGCCATTAAACTGTTGTTCAAAATTCCCTGAATATTTGTGCAAACTACAGTTTTTGTATTTGTCAATTATTAGTAAAACTTATTATTTTCTTATGTGTAAAATGAGCGATAATAGTTTCTTCAAACTATTTTAGTATAATTTTTATATGTATTGCCTTTTTCATTATCTGACGATAAATACTTTGCATTTATTTTCCGTTATCGAACGTCTTTGTTGGACATTATTTCTTTATTTTTGAAAATTTATACGAGTTTTGTATAGATTATTGAATCATTTGTTGATTTTTGTAAATTATTAAATGAAATTTATATGCGTACAACTTCTAAGTTTAACAATATATAGGGTGCATTAATATTAAATTAATTATTTTGCGTTAATTGAGTAAAACTAGATATCAGAGATCCTTATGGTATTTAGATATAAATTGTTGTTCAGATTGCGTATTTATCTTTCTTTTATTAGCTTTACGATCAAAATTTGGTTACCTGATATTTTATATTAAAGACTGAAAATCTGCGGAGTACTATCTACGGGGTGCGCCAAAATTTATTGAAGTTTTGCATTGAGATCACTTTTTTGGTTTCTGCACTCCCTGGAAGCACCGTTCACGATTGATCAATCAACGACTATCCAGTTAGGTTTCCGTCGCGTATCTGGTTATAACGTGCCGACTATTGTTATGGCGCCCATAAATAAATACAAATTTGCTCAACTCAGTTGGTATCTAAGTCACCCCGTGCAGGCCCACTCCCTCCTGAGACTTGAGCTAGCTACTCGAGGCTATTCTAATTTCTGTTACCACCTAACTCCGGTAGCAGATGTCTGAGGGGGGGGGGAGAAGACGTGTCTAGATGAATTATCAATGTTGCTGATCTTATAGCTGCTGATGCTATTTATCATAAAGAAATTTTCGCTTTATATGTTCCCACTAGCGAGAAGAGGGGGGCTGAATACGATTACGTTAGTGATGCTATGGATGATATTCAACAATTTTTGGGGAGTAGTAATGATTCTCAGTTCTGCATTGATGAATTAATGAGTGAGATATCAGGAGAGAAACCAACAGTAAAAACAGTAAAAAAATTCCAAGAAGTGTTTACTTAACATGGCGATATGTAAGTTGAGCGCTGCTACTTTCATCAAATAAGATGCACAGTCCATGGTATATGACACGAACTGCTATCCTTCAAGTGCCAACTTGCTAGATGGTAATAAAAATATGGTTCCAGAATCTCCCAATACTGATCAGCACAAAAAAGGAAAATAAGCAGAAGAAAAACACCAAGAACATTTCGATTGCTCATGCAACTATTTCAACAATTCGACTGAGATATTTCCATTCTCTAATTCTACATGAACTTTCTCTTTTTGTACGCAGGAATTCGTTCAAAAGGTTTGGTAAACCTACATGCTAACTTGGGTTTCGGTGGTTCTTACCATGACGTCTGCAATGTACAACCCTATTCCAACTGCGCTGCCTGGAACATATTGTCAGTCAGTCACAGCACGGGGGTATTCAGTGCATTATGCCTGCCAATGCCTTTCCTCTTCTTCTTTTTTTCTTCTTTTAGCCCTTCCTCGTCCACTGCTAGGCATAGACCTCTTCTAAATTTTGCCAAGTTTTGTTATTTTGCGCAGCTTGTAATCAGTTTTTGCCTGCTACCTATTTTACATCGTCTACCCATCTTTTCTGTGGTCTGCCGACGTTCCTTTTTGATGTCCTAGCTCGCCATCGTATGAGTCGGTTAACCCAATGTTCTGGAGGTTTTTCCGCGGCGTATCCGGCCTAACTCCATTTCTCTGTTTTGGACTCGGGCTCTGCAATTTATGCCGAGCATTGCCTTCTTTATAGGTTTGTTTTTAATTTGCTTGCACTTTTATGTGTTATTGCCATTGTTTCCGTGCCATATGTCATTACAGGCAGAACGCACGTGTCTATACCTTTTTCTTTAAACTCATTGGTGTTTCTTGGTTTCTTAGTATCTCATTAAGTTTCCTGAATGCCATCCGCCCAAGATCTGTTCGTCTTGTGATCTCGGTGGTTTGGTTTGGTTTATCCAGCTTAGTGAGGTGTTCAAAGTCGACGTATTCATGGACATTTTCTATAGTTTGTTGGTTTACCTGAATTCTTCTTTGGCAATTTGACATTATTTTTGTTTTCCCATAATTCATTTGTACTCCTATGGTCTTTGAGTTCAGGGCAAGATTGGTTAACATTTGTTCTAATTCTTCCTCGCTTTTACTTATTATGATTACATCGCCTGATGAGCGCAAATGGTTGAGATATGTACCGTCTACGTATGTTTATTTTCTTTTTTTTCCAGTTGATTTCTTTAAATACGTTTTCCAGCATCAGTGTAAAGAGCTTAGGAGAAATGGTGTCTCCTTGTCTGACACCTCTTTGTAATGGTATTTTTGTCGTATTTGCGGTTTCACTGATCTCAACGTGCATGATGGCGCTTGTGTAGACGTCTTTCAGTAGAGTGGTATGGCGGGAGTCTACTCTTGTGTTGTTTAGTCCTTCGAATATTGACCAAAACTCTACTGAACGTTTCCTGAATTCTGCCTGTTCGGCAGGTTGATAGAAGTCCAGTTTGTTTTCCAGTCTGTTTGTAAGGAACTTTGTTAGCTACTTATACAGATGCGATAATAGACTAATTGGGTTATAGTTCCCTATGTCAGCGGTGTCACCTTTCTTGAATATCAAAATCACTTCTGCGTTTTTCCAACTTGGTATTTTGCCTTCATTGATATAGCGGTTTATCAGTAGTTGGATGGTTTTAGTTAGCTGGTTTCCTTTTATGTTTAACATTTCTATTGTCATCCGGTCTGTTCCTTGGCATCGGCTATTTTTCATTTATTGTAAAGCTATGTATATTTCCTGGATGGTGACTTGGAAATTAATATTTCGTATTGTTTCTTTTGGGAAGTTTACTTTTGGGTTTGGCACCTTTCTGTTTAGAAGTCTTCGATCACTTTAGAGATTTCTGTTGTGCCTGTGACCAATTGACCATTTTTGTTTTTCATGCGGTACATTCGCTCTTGATCATGTGATGTTATGTTTCTTAAGACTTCATGTTTTTGTTGTTTTCAATTGTATCTTTTATCATTCTTGTGTTATAATTTTCCTTGTCTTTCCTGATTTTCCGTTTTATGACCTTGCTGGTTTGTCTATATTCGTGAAAAATTCTACTTAAGTTTTGTTTCAAATTAATTAGTTGTTTTGTTTCGTTGGTTATTTTTAACTCTTTTGGTTTTGTTTGAGTTATTGCCTTTTTCGCTGCAGTTTGTATATCCTTTGTGATTTTTTGAGTTAGATCGTCTAACTCTAGGTTTTCAAAGTTGAGCAGCGGAGTGAGTTTGTGTTTAAGTTCCTGTTAGTATTTTTTTCGCTTTGTCTGATTGCATCTATTGTTGGGCAAAATTTTTTGATAAGTTTGCATCTTTCGAATCTTACGTTGATTTTAATTGTGGTTCTTAGCAGACTGTGATCGCTACCCGTGTGCATTTTATTTAGCACCGTGACATCTGTGACCATAGATTTGTCACCTGCCAAACTAAATTTAATTTTGTTTTTAATTCTCCCGTCTGGACTTTGCCATGTCCATTTCATTTTGAGTGGTTTTTTGAAGTAGGTGTTCATATTGTAGGAATTCTATCAGTCTTTTACAGCGGTTGTTTCTGTTTCCGATATCAAACTTTCCTATGTTTTCAAAGGTGTCCATCTTTGTCCTTACTTTAGCATCGAAGTCTCCGAAGACTAGGCAGTAGTGAGTGCTCTCTGCTCGCCTGACAGTTGTTATATCTTCAATCTCATCTTTTGATGCACTGGAAGGAGCATAGACTTGGATGATCTGTATTGTATATCTCTTGGATAGTTTCATCGTTACATCCATGACACGGTTTGAGATGGCATGGAATTTGGTGATCATGTGTTTTCTTCTTTTGTTGATTAGGAGGGCTACTCCTCCGTGGTGCGGGTCTTGGTTTGAATTGTATTGAAAAAGCACATTTTTCTCCTGGGGGTCGTATTTTGCATTATCCCAGTACATCTCATTTGATATGTTCTTGTTCCAATTTTGTTAGATGTTCTTGTGTTCTCATGGTCTTTATATTATAAGTCGCGATTAGTAGTTTTTCTTTCGATGATGATACGGGTGAATTTTTGCCTCCTCTAGAATAGCAGGACGGATTGGAAGATTGATTGGGGAAGGAAAAGGGGACTTTTAGAGAAGTAAGAGTGTTACGAGTGGAACATGATTTTTTTCGGTTTTTGGATTGAGGAAGATCAACTGCTCGCGTGGGCAGGGTTGCTAGGCTCCTGAAGTAGGTTTGTCTCTACTGAGATGCTATCCATAATGCCTTTCCATCAGATAAACACATCGTGAAATTAACTTTGCCTCCACCAGTCAGAGAGGTAGGAAAGTTGGGAGTCCTTCTTCTACAAGTTGCATGCCTTACAAGTAAAGGCCTGGAATAGGTTACTGTAGAAGACGTAGAGCAGTTAGACCCTCTCCCATCAGACGTACCTGTGCTAAGTTTGTCTGATGTGTTACATGTATGTAGCAAATGGCTGAGGTTTCAAGGTATTCCTGAGTGGAGAGGGTTTATGAGGAGCACACCAACAGTCACAGACACAAAATACAGTAGTGAAGTATAGAGCAGAACAATGTCAGCAAATAGGACTCAAGATATGTTTCATAACCTTTGATTAGCCGCTCTTTATCAAGGCAAGAGAAATAATTGCATCTACTGAAAATGATCCTCTGTTGGAAAACATAGAGGTATGACTAGGTGGTTTCCATACATTGATGTCGTTTCTTGGATGTATAGGTTACCTTATGCCTGGCTGTGGCCTTGAGTAGTTATCATGCATAATTTTTGCCTCCAATTCAGTCGAAGAAATTATGAAAGGTCATGCATTCAGCATAATTTTCAACAACTGTGACATTACAGAAGAGGGAGAAAAATAGTGAGAGTTACTTGATAGCAGATTTTCACAAGGAGATAATAACTTATATAACAATTGAAAGAAATGAGAGCTTGGCTAGTGTACAGTTGAAGGTAGCTACAGAACTGGAAAGTTTGAGAAAGAATGGTCTAATGTCTGCACCGTTAGAGCAATATTATAGCATGGTGACGATAACGAAGCGCTTCATCATCTTACATGTGTACAGAGAATGATACCCTTTTTCTATGCGTGCGTCTTTTTCAGTATACCAAAGCTGCTCATTACCTTCTTGATATGCTTCGCCTTGAATCAAACTAATAATTTAGGCAATTTGTGAATGAGAGATATTTTTCTGTAAAAAGAAGTCTGAGGTCTGATTTCACAGCTAACCAAACAGATGAAAATAAAGGTTGGGCTAACTCGAGAAAGAGGAATTACTGATTCAACAGTAGTGAAGTGGCTAAGTGGTGCTCACACAGGCTTCGATGTTATCCTCTCTGGGACAATTCAATGGAGTGGTTTCACGTCAAGAGAGCAACAAGTAAACGAACGGCCTTCACGTCAATTACAAGGTGAAGGAGACAGGAAAAAATTGTTCGAATGGTTCAGCACCCACTTTCCTTTTCTCAGGGCGCAACAACTAATTTCCGATAAAAGGATTTGGAAAAACATTTGCTGATTTAAAGGTGTTACGGAAGGACAGGGCAAAACCCATAGCAGCAATGACCATTCGATAAACGTACATGGTGAAACTGTGGCAATCGATCTATTACTTTCATTTCAAAGGATCGCAATTTTAAAGAAAACTGATGAAGACTTGAAGTCTTTTCTGGAATACGAGTTATTTACATTTTCGCTTTCACCCTTCGATGTAGGTGGAATGAGGAAAACAA
>VTPC01002255.1:22543-38571 GCA_011009095.1 Ignelater luminosus
TTTTTCACCAATGTGAAGCGATGCTACAGTAACGTGAGTCTAAGGTTGCTTTTTCCAAAGCAATTGGCGACGAGACGATGAAATACAGGTACATTAACAAACAACTACATTCGCAGTTGACGAGGTTGATGCGCGAAAGTCAGCTTCTTCACAAGATACAGTTTTAAAAGGAGTAAAATTAGTTACCGTAATACTGGAAACATACAATAGAAATTCAAATTTATGGCACAAATTACACTCAATTCACTGCACTGGTTTACCCGAGATTTCTCTTATGACTAATACATTAAATCGTCCAGAGACGGATGACATTTACATACATTTTTAAATTGAAGGTAGATGTTGACTGTCTCTAACTGTCTTTGGAGGGCGAAGTAGTACAAAACTCGTAGAGATTCGACGGAACGATATAGATACAAAGAATACGACAACAACGCTAGTTCCTTCGGAAGAAATGAGATAATAAGAGAGGAGGTACCGTAATTCAACTGTGAATTTGGTGTAATTTTGTTTGGTAGGTCCGCAGATAAAGGGAGATTTGATTTACACACCAACGGCAGTGACACATCTGCTACATTCGAGGAATTGCCAATAAATATTTAACGATGACAGAAATAATTCGCGTCGTGCACACTCAGGCTATTTTTCACCTATGTGGATGCTATCCAAACACTTGTAATAGATCCTGATATCACGCGAAACTTTCACACACGATAAACGCGGGATGCGCGTGTTTTGCTTATTTGCAGTCTTTCATCGAACCCCTCAACTCTCGAAATGAGAGTTTTTCAACCCTTAGGGGGTGGGCCCAGCAAATTATTGGCTAGCCAGGATTCATGACATCAAAACCACCAATAAGATAACGAGAAGGTGGGGTGGTTCAACCACAAATTCAAGCATAGACCTGTTCAATTAACGGGATAAACATAAAAATAAATCTTGTCCTAGCTAGGCAAAGTGACAGTTTTATGATCTAAAGAAGCATAAAACTAAAAGAGAAAGGGACATAATTTCTTTGAAATAGGATATTTAAATTTATAAAATACGAAATTAGAGGTAATTTTAGCATTATTTAATGCCCGAATATATAGCTTTTCGGAATACAAGAAAACATTTTGTTAGAGAATTCGAGAGAGAAATAATGTTACCAAGTCGTAAATCTACCAATATAAAAGAACGTTAAACAGGAGGCTTTTACTTTACAGGGAAAAAATAAAATTCCTAAAGAAAATAACGTATGTACATAAGGAATGGTTAGCAATAATAAAGAAAGATTTTATTATTTGCGAATTTTCATAACATAGTTTGTTCTTTCCTCTATCTAAATTTCAGCTGCTACGTTTGTACACCACGCAGGACTAGCACCCTTCTATCCTACCATAATATATTATACTTTAAGTTTTTAAGGATCCTAGTCCCAGCCGAGCAACCAACGCCCACCACTTACATCTTTCTGTACTGTATGGATTTCCTGCTGCTCAAAAACAATAATCAAAATAGTGAAAATAAATTAACAATATCGTCAACGTATTCTAGAGTACATCCACTTAAAGTGCTGTACTTTAAATTAACTAGTATCTTTTTAAACGATAACTACCTTGAACAACAAAATCATTAAAACAAGATTATAAAAGATCCTGAACATTAAAGGACTAATTAGATTTTTACGTTTAGTTTCCCATTAGAAAAATAAATGTCTTATTTTGCCAGTATAGTTTTCTCCTTTAGAGCAATAAATAAATCAAACTTTATTACTTCTGGCACCCCACTCGAAGTTCTAGTTCGAACCCTTTAATCAACGCGCAAAGAAAGAATTTAAACAAAGACATCTTCCAATAAAAGAAATCAATATTTGGCTTTCATGATTGGCGTCATTAAATCTTGAAAGTTAATTGTTCAAGCTAATAAAGTGTTAGTAATTCAGCTGTTTATTGATTTTAGAAAAGTTTCGTCTTTGAATTCAAATTTTAATGACATAACTCTTCAAACGTAAAATTATTATTTTTATCTTGACAAATGTTCGTTTTTGTAATAAAAACTTAATTTGCTTGTTTGTTTTGAATCTGATTGATGATTTTTCTTTGTGGATTTTATTAATTATGATTTGACCTTTATTATTTATAGTTATATACTACAATGAATCCGCCTTGCAATTTTAATTGAAATTCGCCGTGTTGGAAAGCAGCAGCGCAGACCTTTTAGTCCTTATCACTTAAAGGCAGGTGTTGGAGAGGCAATTCAATAACTGCATTACTTAGGTATTCAAAGCCCAAAGCTCAAGGTTATTCAGCACAAGTCTGCTCACTTAATTAGAGAGAGAATTTTCACCCGCGACCACGTATTTCACTCTCTTCTCGCAACGTAGACCCCCTTCACTTAGCGTTCGCGCTGTAGCTACACAGTTGGGACAAAAATTAAATGTAATGGACATAAAATGGCGATGAAACCTAATTATCACTCCTTGAAACGTTTCCTTTTGTGAACTTTGATGAAATTCCTCTAGAGATATTGTTTCAGTTGCCTTTATTTTTTTGGTTCAAAAAGCTAATAAACAGACAGAGCTAGAGTTATCCTCGTAACTTTTTACTCCTATTTCACGGTTGTTGTTGTAACTCGATTCGTCACACTTTTACAGACGGAGAAAAGGCGGAAATTGGAAAAATGCATTTAGCTTTTGCTCTTCGGACTTTGCTTTACCTTTTATAAAACGGAGATTTTCTATGAATTCGATAATGCCAGTAAGAATTAGAACAGTATTATACTCTTTCAATATAAGTGTTTTATTCGTCATTCTTCAACAAAAATAAATAATAAAGCCTGGGGTGATGAAAAATGAAGATATTAACTTTTTGTTTGTTGCAGGTACAATTATTAAAAGAGAGCTCGGATGTCTAAATGAAAAGCAAAGGAATGAATTCATCCTTTTAAAATGGACAGAAAAGTATCTGTACGAAGGCGCAGATACAGAAAACCATGGACAGAAAAATGCAAAGATTATTTCAGGAATTTTCTTGCTTTTATGTTTAGCAATGTTGGGATTATAGGATTAGTGGTGAGTTTTCAAAGGAATATTACATATTTCTTATCTGTTATACAAGACTTGCGTTTATTACAAAAAATTGAAACGTAATATAATCTCTTTTGATAAATCTTCTGGTTTCTTAATTTCAATATTTTTTAGGTAGGCTATACAGTAGCTGGAGCATTTATATTTGGAGAAATTGAAAAAACACCCGAGAAGGAAGTTAAAATAAATGTGTCGATAGCCCGTAATAATACGGTCTTTAATATATGGTCCGTTACGATGGAAAACAATAAATTTAACGAGACTAATTGGAAAGATCGTGTTAATGAAGAATTGCTTAACTATGCTGAAGTTTTTACGAGAGCAATTAGAAATGGTTATGATGGTACTGACAATCTTGAAGTAAGCCAATCTTGGAGCTTTCCAAATGGTTTTTTGTACTCTTTGACTGTGATAACTACTATAGGTAAGTTTTTGTTTTTATTTAATTCAAACATTTTTGTGTCATATTGATTATTAACTTTACGGAGACTTTTCGAAAAAGAGAGGTTAGGTATTATTTAACGGAGAGAGATTTACGGGATTATAAACAGTTAGAAGCGGTATTAGTTATAGACTAATGTTTCCAAATTTGAATTTCTAAGTTATAGTTACAACAAAATCTATTATTTTTAGTTGAAGCTGATTTTAATTTACTTGGATTACAAATGCCTAAAAAAATCTTTTTCTGTAAACTAACCGTAAAAGCTGTGTCTCCATCGTTTACATACTAGAGTAACTACAGTCATTCTTTATTACCGTCTTATAACCTAAAGTTTCATCAAGGTCACTAAATCATAGTTTCCCTTTAAGTATCTTTGCAGTCAATTATATGTGATAATCATATAGTTCTGAGTTTAGATTTTTGCTTCTCCAAGATTTGTTATTCTTTTTTATTATCAGCTTGTTTTTCAAGATTCTGTCTAGTTAATACAATTGAGTAAGTAGTCTCAGCCAATAAAGGCTGGAATTTACCCACTCCTGGGTACAAGATCAAGGGAGTTGGGCTCACCTTCTTAATTATAATCAAAAAATACATTATACGTATGTTTCTAATTTATAGTAATTATATAATTTCTAATGTAGGTAACAAATTTTTATAAAGGAGGAACATTGATGCGTACCGTAACAAAAATAAATAATTTATTAATTCAAATTTAAAAATTTTCTAACTTGTTACGCGCAATTACGAGTTTAGAAACCCTTTCGGTATATGCAACATAATAATAACAGACATGCCAACTTTGAACTAGTTCCTAAAGGCCGGAGACGAGTCGTGGGCGAGGAGGGCCTAGTTCCGGCGGTAGACGGAAGTGCAGGTACGAGAATCTTGAAGAAATTCGGGATCGAGAGGGCGCCAGCCGCAGAAGAATGTCGTTGACCTAATTTTGACGGAGAGATCCTGCAGCTGATCTCCGTATCTAGGTCACTATACGAAAAGCTTTTCAAGTTCGAACGACAGGTTCGAACATTACACAAACAGAAAGAAACGAGATTGTACTGCTCACTATAAAGATACTTACGTTCCCTGTAAGGGATTAAACTAACATTGTGCATGTAAGTGAAGGTCGTCTACTGGCTCCAAAACAGTTGATCTTTGAAATAATTTATTCGTACGCTACTTGCAAAAGAAAAGTCAGAAGGTAAAATAACAAAATCTGTTAATATAATCATAAATTGGAACAAACAGAGTACAGCGGTCTCTTGGGAAAGAAGCAGACATAAAATAACGAAGTCGTCGCGTCCAGATGTTTTGTTAACTAGCTTTGCATCCAGTTAAATTTTTAAATAGACTTTTATGTCTATAGAACCTCACAAGTATAAACTAATAAAACAAATATTAAAATGATAAATTTCGATTATTTAATCTGTACGTTATTAACTTGACAAAAATTATAGATCGCAACTATTTAACGTTTACGTTAATAATCTAACAAATAGAAGATTTCAACTAGGTAATATACTATTACACAGCTTTTCACTAACGTGAAATGACGTTACAACAACGTAATTCTTAATCTATTTTTAACCAAAGCGAACTGCAACTGAGTTATAATATAAGGGGAGAGGCTAAGCAAGGTGTAACGACTTGGGTACGATACCAGTAGCGGAGATCATATTAGGAACTATGGTAACGCTCTCTTGCCTGCTTCCATTGCTGCTTCACCTCGTGAGTTCTCCATGGGTCAGCCAGTAGTTCGACGAAGTGATATCGACATTATCGCTGCTGAGTTCTTAAAGATGCTTTCCGAGCAGAGCCTTTCCTTTCCACCTATCGATCTGCGAGGTTACAAGTTCTTTCCTGGTTAAAATTGAGACTATCTCAGGTATTGACATATTTAGAAGAGTGTAATCCTAATTAAAATGAAGGGAGACTTCTGCATTCTCAGTGAAGTACTTTCTCAAATTCAAAGTTATTCTATCGTGAAAAAATTTATATTGATAAGTCCCCTTCCACCCTGAGCTCTACGGAGAATAATTCACTCAATAGCTACCTTTGGGTGGTGGGCTCTAAACTTGGTCACTGTAGTTTTAGCATATCGCTCAACTGCCTCAATATTGGTATTGGTCCACTTTATTGCACTAAAGGTGTATGTAAGAACTGGCACAGCGTAAATATCAATGCCTTTCACGGTATTCTTCTCTGTTAACTGGGCGTCTATTACGTTACTTCTGCATTACTGAAATTTCTCAATTGTGTTCCGCTTGATTTGACCGTGCTGCATTCTAATAGATTGCTGCATACCAAGATACTTATAAACTTCATCTTCCTCGATTGGTTCAATTAACCCTTCCCTTTCCAACTCAAAGCCATTTGCACTGTAAGTACCTTTCATCAGTCTCTGCATTCGATACCTATTAAGTCCATTCTAATATCACGAGAAAATAGCTCGACTGTTTTTCGCAAAGATCTAATTCCCCTAAAGAGCACCAGCATACAATTTAATATCATCTATACAGAGCAAGTGAGAGACTATCTGCTATCTCTTTGGAAAGTAGATATGTAATCCCTTGAGTAAGAAATTTGGGAAAACAAAACGGGTCGCCGAGGAATTGGCTAAAGTGCTTCACATAAGAACTGCGTACAGTTTAAGCGTTTATACCAAAAATTCTAAATACGGTCTACGCCCGCTGCCTTCCTCTTATGCGCGCTGCTGATGACAGCTGTCAGTTTAGGTAAAAATATTACACTATTTTCTATATTCAGCAATGACTCCATTCTGTCTTGTTCACGCTGGATCCAGCTGGCAGATTGATTGCGCTGTAGAGTCACCGACCACAAAACAGACCAAAAGCTATGCACTTCCTCTTTATCTGGAATTCCGTTCCCTGCTGCATTATTGGGCTTCTGGAAACTAGAGTAAAACGTCTTTTCGCTTCTGTTGAACAATTTATTGTTGGATTTGTACTTGTTCGATGTACGATATCGTCGGAACTTTTTGCTGTGGCAGCAAGTTTCTACTTAAAAGTGTCTATGACATGACGCACGAAGTTATTTGTGCACCCAGCCTGTACAACCCACTTGCGATTCGGGTACCTCAGGGACGCCACTCTCCGTGTTTCCTAATTAATCCCTGTGGGTTTTTTATTATTATTATTGCAATTGCCTTTTGCATCAACTAATTCTAGCTGTTTGGACATATCCCTTTCCTTGGGTTTACCCTTTCAATTATAACAAAAGTGACATACATTGAGCTTAAAAAAGTTTCATTGCCGGAATTCTTTGGATTTTATTGATGATACATGCAACTTTGAGAACTAGCGCTTTGTTACTCGACCACTAGTTTTCACGTCAGCTACTCTTGTAACCCCATATCACATCGGGTCTATAACGCAACAATGCAGCCTAGGGAGGCGCATTTTTGTTTTTGATCCAATTTTGAGTACCCACTAATGAACCTTCCATTTTGTGCGAGATTGTAATCTAGAAACAAATTCTCTGGACCAAAGATTTTGTTAGATGTTCTAAACTAATTGAAACTTTGAGAGCTTATTTACTTTTCTTAGTCAAATTTTGATGTAGAAGAGAAGTAGGGGTCGAATCATTAAAAAGTGTTATTGAGTCAAACCTGAATTGTTATTGGAATTATCTGACGATAGCGTCAGAGTTATCAATCGCTGTTAAAGCTGTACAAAATTCCTCAAATGTAATGTAGCATTTGACAAAACCTTTTCTAACTGCAACTTTAACTGTTTTAATGCCGGCTTCCCATATTTATTGTTTAGTTGTTCTCATTTAGTGGTAAAAAATAAGAAAGTGAACTAACGGCGGTTGAAAAATCGGAATGACCTAAAGCAATATACATGTCTGGAATTTAGAGAGATCTGGACAATAAATCGGCTTTGTTCATTACGAACTGTAGTGTTTTTGAAAATATCCTCACCGATCTTGTCATAGATTGACAGTGCAGAATGTGAAGAAAAAGGTTCTTTTACTTTCCAAAATCTTCGAAGCTGATTTATCCTAGTACTGATTTTTGCACAGTAGGTAAATTATCACTTAAACGTATTTGTTCAACACAAAGCAAATTGTAAGATATACCTGCACCAAGGTGCATATCAAAATAATTAGATTTATCAAATTCGGGGTTAGCCAACCTAATACCTTTTGCAATAATTAACGTTGAAAGATCAAGCAGAAAAGTGCATTTCTTCTACTTCCTAGCAGTAGTTTTATCCAAGTTTTATGGTTGATAACACCAAACTTAAGAGATTGAATTTGCTTGTGTAATTGTGTATAGTATTATTGAAGTTCTTGTGACGAAGGAATTAAATCTGGAATTTAAATTATAAAATTTGTAAAAACTGTTAGGGTTTGAAGAAATTGTACATCTGTCTGATTATTATTATTGTAATTGTTTTCTGTATTGAGGATACTAGCTTTTTGAACCCCCTCAAAGGTCATTATGGTTTGGATGATATATAATCAACTTTTGGTAATGCTTTGGTTACAGTTTTGAATATCTTAATGGTGAAATTTCTTAACTAGTTTAGATTTTTTGTTTGGGGTTATTACCACGCGGCAATCTTAAATGAGTTTAAAATTCAAATTCAATTATAGCTAATGTTTTCAAGTAATAAACACTAAAAACTACCCAGCTATCTTCAAAACTGATCTATGATCTATTTAAATTTGTTTTATTTTGATGAGTGGCGATTTTACGGCTCATCAGAAATGGATCACGTTCTAGAATTGACCCTAATAAGAATTTAATACGAAGCTAATTAGTTAACCATTTACAAGGGAACAAAAATACAGATGGTATTGTTTACTTAGATACAGAAACAGTAATTGTCAATATCACCTTGTGCGTCATTCTGCTGAAGCCATCGACCCAATACCAAGTTTGTCTTTTGCAGCTACAATTCTGTTGGGTTTTGGATTTATCCTGGTCTCGTTCACGTTCCATGTCTTTGAAACGGTAAACTGGTACTTACCCAAAACTGCTCTAAAATTATCAATAAAACTTTTAGCATTTATTTTATTAGAAAAGAATGCCCTGTCAAGGTTAGTGGGTTCTGACTTTCTGATTGATAATGCAGGATTATCCTTCGAAAACATTACTTATTCAGCATCTTATCAGAGATCCAAGAATTGAGTGTCTTTTACACAAAATTATACAGCAGCTGACCGATGCGGCGCTCTTCTTATTATTTAAAATAGCATCCATCGAGTTGTTTCAAAGTAGCTAAAACTCTAGTCGTTTTTTTTATATGCATGCATTTCACAAAATTATTTAATAGCAACTAAAGCTTGTACACGAAAACATCCCCGACAATGTAATAGGGTTAAGCTTGTTTTGTTTGGGTAATAAATAAATAAATAAATTTCTGAAAGTTACTAAAATCTTTGGTTTCTCTTTTCGTAATTTTTGCTTGACGTGAGCCCAATGTATTTCGATAGTTCAAAGTTCTAGACAGTTAGGAAAATTACTCTCTTTAGGCATAGAAATGATTCCATTTGTTTGGTACCGCACTGTGATGTCGTTGGCACAATGAACTGTAGCTAAATCAGGCCAAAAAAGAAACCAAGAAAGAAACTCTATGAGCATTAAGAAATGATAACAACCTCTTTTAAATAAATTGAGTTTATCACACATGCAGAATTGCTTGCCACTCTAAGGGCTTTCCAATAAGTATTAACGTTTTCTTTTGTTTACATTTACCTCCAACATCAATTTTTTGTGCAAGTAAAGAACTCTTGTCTAAAGAGCTGTTAAAAATCAGTTTTGACGTAGGATTCATTATTCACTATCACACAATTAAATTTTGTTAAAAATCTAGTATACAGTTTTCTTGCATGGGTTTTTGCACTATAACTTTACTTATCATCTCCGTTTGGGATTTTCTGTATTTTTAGGGCTCAACTTCATTTCGTATTTTTTCCTTTTATATATAAAACGAAGATGATCAAACCTTTCCTGCCACATCCCCCACTGACTCGTTCGGATTTTGCTTAAAACCGTCTATTACTTTCTTTTCTGTTCTTTAGCGACCTGGTTTTCTCTTGATTTATTATTAATAGTTTATAAAAATTATTTAAAACATTTGCAATAGCTAATTTAAAAATTTCCACGCATTTTCCAATTGCCCTATATGACATTTCTTGATTGTCAGTTTGTTTGCACAAAATATTTTTGCAAAGCACATATTGTTTTGAATTCATTTTTATTAAAAATTGACTGAATTCAAACTAACTTGTATTCAAAAGTCACATAATTATTTGCATTATAGAAAAACCTGCGGTGATTTCTAAGTGAGCAGATTATTTGGTGCACAAGCTTTAGGTGGTTATTACAACAAATGCTACAAGTTAAGCTGAAAAACTCACCTTAACTTATCCCAAAACGCGAATCACTTTTTCTGAAACCGTAGTAATCGGAGACGAATGTTTTGATTTGAATGGTTTGTTGATCTCATTGACTATCTTTTCTTCTTGTGATCGAAATAGTGGTAGGGCTAGACTTTGACTGGGTTGCTTTTTTTAGCTGAATCTGGTGCCTCGAAATCGGAATTGTCGTCGGCCTTAAAACATTGGCAAAAGCGTTGCCAAAGTGGTTCGCAATGTTTTTCTGTAGATTGAAGTAAAACTTCTATCCATTAGTGAATGTGCGTTGATGGTGACTTTCTGGAATTCCAGAAAATCGTACCCAAAACTTGCAGTTTCTCAGATTATTACCTGCAGTTGCAAAGAAATTGGCTTTGGTTTACGGTGATTCAATGCAGAATTGGAAGGTTTAGGCCCTTTCAGTTTTTGCATGTTTCTGGTTATTTACTAAGTCGAACGTTGCGATTCTTACAAATTTATGGGCGCTCCTGGTGCCTACCGACAGCTCAAATGGACGACCTTGGATGCTGACGTTGAGTCGCGCTGGTTTAAAAATGTGACTGCTATTTATTATGTTGACTGGCTTTGATAGTGGAAGTGCGATTCATTTGCAAGTCTACCGGATTCTCCTTTCAGTAGAAAAGTGACAACGATTTTTTTGTTTTGAATATCGGCATGATTTACTGACTCCTTTGGTGTTTTTTTGATTCTCTTCGTTGTTGTCTATTACTGGGATCTTTTTTGCGTTTCTTGTATCACGGATTAGTTTTCGTGATACTGCCTAGCAAGGCAATATATTGGAAGAGAATTTGGCAGAAAATGATGACAACGTCACTATTTTGCTTCAATCAGTGTTCTTGCAACATGTTTGGCTAAAAGTTGCTTCTTGTGATGAAATCGGCCACTAGTTCGTTCTCTTGTAGCTAAATTGCATTTTTGGGATCTTATTCCCAAACTAACTGAAAAACGCAGCTCGAAGACTCATTTACAGGTGGACAGGCGCGTTGAGCTCTGCTTCCATCACTTTTTGATTTTTTCAGTTGCGTTGCGATGCGTAGTACCTAGTGGTTACATTGCACGTTCTGTAGGAAGGCAACAAAGTCCTCCCGATGAGCAGGCAACATCTGTGCGGCTTCCATATATTACTGCTGCATCAGCTGGTTGATGAGACTCATTACGGTTTGTGGGTTCAGAGAAATTGGTTGCGATGGCGCTGTAGGTGTCTGTTCAGGCTGGACAAAGATAATTTGGGTGCACCTAATGTATCTAGTATTGTTAATTTTGTGTTGACCACTTTTTTAAAGAATCAAAGGGTGTAGCCTTCACAAGATCAATGCGTTTCCTTGGCGTGCTAAAGTTGTTGCTGTTGCTTTATTCTTTAATTATTTATCATTGAGATTTTTCACTTTGTTTTACTTTATTTAGAATTTTTTTCTATTTGTTGATCCTTATTATTGCTTTAAATAAAACAAGATGCTTTATTTTAAAGCAGCGGCGGGCGGTGGTCGACTGGTCTTAGCTGGCGATTCGTAAACTAAAGGTGACCGGTTTGAACCTGATTAGAGGCAGCGAAATGTTTTCATTTGCGTCGTTTATGGCTGTCTTGGATGACTAGGTGATGAGTAGAAGATGCAGCTTAGATGGATAACAGTCGTTAAAAATGTCTTGTTTGACTTCAAGTTGAAACTGCTACTACTCTTATTTCAGAGCGGGGTTTTAAGTTGAGAGAGAGAGAGAAGTTTCTTGAGGGAATACTGCCACAGGAGGTCTGGCTAATGGCTGCTAGGTTCTGATAATCTACTACTGAAAATTTTGCTGCTTTCTGGATAAGTTGACCGGACTCAACTGGTTAGATCACTGATGTTGCAGATTTTTTGGACTTCCTGACTTCAACCACTATGATTATTTTGGCAACTAGAATGTAGCTAAAGCCGGAGGTTCCTGACTCTCAGTAGGAGTTTTTAACATGCAATTCATTTTAGTCACATAGGACCCCTTTACAATTTTCTTTTTGTGAGAAGTTTTAGAATCCTGATCAGGAATCCAACTAGCGATCATCAGATTAATAGTTGGATGCGTAGCTATCAAAACCACTAAGATTTCTTTACATTTTGTTCCAAATAGAACTTAGCATAAAACAGAAATTAAAAAATATCTGCTAATTCGAATTCGCAGAAGGGCAAGACTGATCTGCTACAGAAATTCGTAGTACTGTAACGTAAACCTTCCGTTACTAAAAAAATAAAGAAACTTCTAGGATCTTTGGGTCCTAGGCCAGCTGAACTCAAGTGGGTAGACTTGGGAGCGGGGCGGCAAAGATTATACTTACAATAAAACACCAAGCAGTAATTAACCATCAATGTATATTGAAATTCCGAGCAAGTTTAACTTTTATTTACAAATAAATTCTGAGTAATCACAATAAAAACGTTTTATACAAAAATTTAATTGTTACTTTAGAAATGAAGCAAAATTAACAATTTCAGTAGAACCAAAATTAAAAGTTTCTATGCATTAAAAATTTTACTCCTGAAGCTAAACCAATTAGTAATAGAAAATTATTATAACACTTTAACAACAGATTATGACCAAAAAGAATTAAATATAAGGATCTTCACTTTCAAAGAAAAATTAATTGAACTTTTTAGTTAGTAATGACAAAAATTGTTAAATGAATAAGCAAATTTCAAAGCATTTAAAAATAAGGAAATAATCGTAAAAATTGACAAAATAAGACCAAGGTAACAAGATAAAATTTACACAAATGTTATAATAAAGTACACCAGGCAAATAATCTCAAATTGTTCAAGCGCTAAGAGAAAAATTCAAACACCAAAGAAATGCCAATAAAAATTTTCGATATAACAAAATAATTAATTGTATTAATCTGAAATTACAGGAAATAAATTTCTAAAAGAATGAATTTGAAATCATTTCGGTGTACGATGAAATTTAAGTAAAAAAATTAAACAATTAAAGCAAGATTCGGATAAGCATTGAAGTTATTAAATAAATCTTACCACAAAGATGAAAGAAGCAGCTTTCGATCGAAATTTGCTTGCTGAAAGTAATATACACCTGGAAAACAATGATTAAAAAAAATCTTTAATTTCAATCCGAATAGTATACTAATCATAAAATTTTAAAAAATTTTGAAGTTACAGGCCGAACAAAGATTTAAATTACAATGGGTTTTAATAAAAGTTTAAGATCCTTATTAACTTGAAGGGATCACTCTAAGTTTTTAAGCAAGGATTTAATTAACAGAAAAATAATTGAACTAAATCAATCTAAGTACGAATTGGTACCGGATGGAACCTAAAATTTCTTAAAAGTCGGGTTTTCTTAAGCGATTAACCTGTGCCCTTCTGAGACTTCCGGTAAAATGATTAAACTAGGTAGATGTTAGCTTGGGAATCCAGTATTCCTCGTGGTAGCAATTCGAGGTCGACAATTAGACGGTCGTTGAAAATTACAATAACATCGATGAGCCCACGGAAGAAATCTGTCTGAGATTTGTTAACAACAGAGGAATCCGATGTGGGGGGTCTAATAAAAAAAACTGGAGACAAGGAACAACCATTAGTTACGAAGACGCAAGAGATGCGAGAAAAGAAGTTAACTTACCCCTTGATAAAAGGGTTTTTTTTCTAATTTCTCCTACGTAGAAATCGCCCCAGCGAGAGAACGAAGTACAGGAAATACTTGCACTACTCACGTCTCGATTCTATCTGTCTGCTTCCCGCGTTCCCTCCAGAATTCGAAAGAATTTACCGGTCTGCAAATTATCACCCTTTCCATGGAAGAAATAAACTCATTCAATTGCAAAATAATGCAAGAATCGGGTATTTATACACTAGCTTAGTAATTGGAATCTTGTTGCAAAGCAAAGAAATAAGTTGTTAAAGGAACTTTTGTATATACACGGTGTTTCACAAGGTGACGGGATGATAACGACAAAAGACCGTTACAGTACAGTAAATACGTTGCTACAACAACCAGGTATAGACCAAACGTGTTCGGATAATAGAAAACAGAAAATCTTAAAGCTACCGGAATAGTGCTAATATCAGACTGACTCTGGACGCTTGTTTGCAATAAAAAGGGGAAAATGTTTAATGCATTTAGGTGTTATAGATTTCGGCTGACTACTGCGTCGTCGGTCTTACTTTTCCAATCCAATAAAACTTGACAGTATTTCTGAGTCTGACATTAAATGTAAATAAGTGACGTGTTTAATTGGAGGTGTTGCTTCGTGATAGAGTGTTATGTTTGTATTGTATAGGCTGTTTCCATTAATTTGATTATCTTGTATCTCAAAATTATTTTCATGAGGATTAAATTTTCAGGGTAGCAACATAATATATTACGAAGCACCATAAAAATCTCTTCCTTCTTCATGTGCCGGGTTACATAGAGGATATTGCTCTTTATGTTCTACGCATTTGTGCCAAACTTGTTTACAATTTCTCTCTATTACCATCGAAATAATTACCTCAATGGTTTCATGCGCAACTACTGTTCTGTTTAATTAAATAATTGCTTTAATATCAAAACTTATTCAAGGTTTCAAAGCATATTTTGTGCTAACAATGAGAATAGTTATAAACCGCACACATCATACGTACTAGCTGCGGTTTTCTACTGTTATTCAAATTAAAAATTTATTAATTTCTAGCCTAAAGCTGTATTTTGTGAAGTTCGTTGTAAAGTAAGAGCACGTTGTGTGTAGTAGTATCAAAACCCCTCAGCAAGTTTAATATTTCCTAATAACAAACCATACCTAGCAACCGAAACGAAAGGCTCATATTCAAGTTTGAAGTACTACACCATATCGCGCAGCTTAACAATAGGAAAGGGTTTTGTCTAATACTCTCTAATTATTCGACAATAATCCTATGATTACTACAAGCACAAGGGAGATATATTTTGTTGTTAGCCTACACAAATTATGTGTACCCACACTTTCCTTCCCTGGCTATTATTTTAAATTTTATACATTAATTACTGTAGTTTTATTTAGATCGTTAGATAAAACAGAATTTAATTTACATTTTATATGTACATGCATACACATGTATCAAAAAATCGATTACACGTCCTGCCCAGTTGAAATTTATATTTCATTTACATTAAAACGCGCATTTTAGTTCATTAATCGAATTTAATGGACACACTGCAATGTTCAGATTATTACTGAATGTGGGCTATGTGATTTATTGAAGCGCTTTTGTATCATTCCGGCATTACCGAAATTAATTTAATTTTTTATGTCCTGTGATATTTGAACAAAGTATTATATTGAACCCCGGTCAACCGTTTTATTAATAAACCAAAATCAATTATAACATTATGTAATACAGCAATTTCAATCGAATTCAATCAGAAAAACGCGATTCCCCTCATACTCCCTATTTTTCTATATTCACTTAAATCGTCATAACTTTTTGTCTTTGGCGATTCCAAATAAAAGTTAAGTAGAAAGAAATAAAAAAACATCAAGATTATGTTTTAGTGGTGTACCAGGGGGTAAACATTTATGTAAGATGGTCGTAGATTACAAGACTAAATGCGTAATCTGAAGATATTTTTACAGAATCAATAAAAAGGTTGACTTTGTGAAACCCGAGTTCCCTAAAGTTTATTAGCTTTGCAGTTAAACCAACGGATTTTACGACACGAACACTGAAACGAAACCGCGAAATTCTTTTTAAAGAAGATACTCTTGAAATAGTATCGGAAGGTTTTATTTCCAGCTACTTTTCGAAAAGGCAACGCTGTGTTTATTTATCTAATTCTCAGTTTTGACTTACAAGCTTTTATTTGATTTATTACCGAACATTCTTTTTTGATTATAGAAAATCTGTTCAATATGAAAAATAAATAAATAGATTATAACGGCTGAAAGGTAATTAGTGGTCTTTGAATTTATTATGCCTCACAGCTTTGAATCTTAAAATAATTTTTTCTGTGAAACTTTTCTGCAAGGATATCTAAGATGGTGTAATTATAAATGTAGACTGCTAAATTAGATAGGTTGTTATGCAGAATTTATTTGCTCACTCACAGGAAATGCCAAACGTTTTGCAAATGGAATATTTGTGTTTAAAAATATTCTGTTTGCTTCATTTTTTT
>VTPC01002256.1:0-47632 GCA_011009095.1 Ignelater luminosus
AAATTTTTATTCCATTTTCAGTAAAATTATTTGTCAAATTGGCAATTTGTATTAGAAATCATCAATTTGTTGATGATTCGTAGGTTATGTCATGTCTTAATGATAGCACTGTATTAAGAGCTACAGAGATCTGTAACTAACATAATCAGTGCTCGACTTTCATAATTTATGGGGTGAATGTTTTAGAATAAGTAAATAACTAAAAAGCTTTCCTTTGATATCGGTTGACGACTAAAGTATCTTATGCCTGATCAATAAGATAAGGTGAATTAAGCTTTATTATCCTTTTTGAATCTTAACCTTTAATTAGGTTCCTCCACCTTGTTTTTTCTACGTTTTATAGCTTTCATCCCAAATATCTCTCACATCGCTTCGTTGTTTCATTGATATCTAGAAAATTCACACACAAGATTATAACTATAATTGATGGGGACACTAAATATCGATATAAAAATGCATTTGAATGTCGATTATATTCAACTGTCATAATTATTAACAAGAAATTACAGCTCTGTAGCGAAATGTGAGACGTATGTAGTTGTTCAATCCCATTTTGGGAGAATCTTTCTTAATTTTGCCACACTTTTTGTAGGCGAAAAGAAAAAGTTTTACTAAGGTCCTACGAACATGATTAGAGTGTAGCAGTTTTAAGCTTAAGATTTTAATACTTACTTATGTGACGCCCCAAGATCTCTCTCAAATTACAAGAAACCATGAGAATCTCCTGCTATAATGTATTCAGAGATGCCACCCGTTGTTTTTATACATCGAAAGGAAATTCTAAGTGTCGAAACACAAGTAACTTGCCTTTAGTGGAGTTGGGTGGAAAGAGGAAAAACTAAACACCAGGCACAAACACGATAAAGGTACTTCCAAAGACTTAGTACTTTCTCAATAAAATAAAAGATATGACATACAATTATAATATTTAATTATAGTTTAATAAACCTACAAGCGTTACACTCCCAAGTTTAAAAAAAAGGTAAAACATTCATATTATATTGTTTAAATGGTGATGATTACCTTAATAATGCAAAATAATAACCCTTGAAGGCCTTCATAACAATATCAGTAGAATAAAGAAATATATGAATAGTAAATTAAAATATTAAAAAAACTGAAGAAGATTATGATAAAAATACATACAACATTGTTAATTAATTTATTGGTTAGATTTCACTCAATTCTCTGATCACATAAAAAAAGAGATTTGTCAACAAATCGCTAATCAAGATGGCGACCACGCCCTTTCGTTTATATTTGCAGCGGAATTGCAATGAATACGATAATAAATGGATAAACAGCGAGAAAACGATAAGTGACGATAAAGGAAAAGGTAATCCTATAGAAATAATCAAGGATTAGACAAAATAAAGCGGATACAAAAATCGATTTAACTGAAATTCTAAATCGGAACTGCACAAAGAACGTGTAGTTTAGAGCATACCATTGGTCGAAAATGAAAGGGTTAATGATGCACACAAAGGACTGTAAAGTAACACACGCGCCGTCATTCCTAACATAATACGCATTTTAATCACTAGATGTCACTAGGAGGATTAAATGGAAAGATTTGCTTAGAAACAGAACAGCTGATTTCTAAACTCACCTATAAAAAGGAATTTTTGGATTATCAAAAAAATTAATAAAAATAAGTCAATAAAAATCCAACTTGAGAAAATTATTGAAAATAAAACAAAAGTATATAATATATTTGAAAATATACAAGGTGCATCAAAATAATTTATTACAACGTAACAAGAGTACGTGAATATAAGACCTGTTTTGGAAGGCTCATTGACAATCTGATCTAGACCAGTTTTAGTTAAGGTTTATAGGCGAGATTTCTCAATTTTAGATTCCCGAGGAAAGATTTCTTTCCATTTAAGCGAATCAGCACAGAACATAAAACACGCAGATTGGTCAAAGTATCTACTTGTTATCATGTCCAGCCTAACCAACAGGCAAAAACAAGTACCTAAGACGACAAAAACAATTGTCTAGATAGTGGTGTTTTGCTTCGACATGCCCCTATTTTAGGAACAATAATTGTGTTCTAGGTGGAACATTTTCTGTTCATCTGAGCTGGACGAGCCTTTTGGTTTTATCCCTGTAACCACAAAGAAAGAACTTTCAAAGCTTTTTGGGTTATTGTCTGAAATTATAGAAAGCCTACAAATGTAAAACCTAAGAAAACTACGAAGGAAAAAAATTAAGGTGAAGTAACACTAAAGATTGTACAAAGATTATTGCTATTTGACATCTAAACTAGATACATTTGGACTACTGGAGAAGTTTGTTGTCTCAACTAATTGCCGATGCTGTCATCATTTTGAGTACATACAAGATCCTCTGCCACTTCACAGTCTACTAAAGCCTATAGTACAGGTTATCTTATGAGACAATTACTGATAATGGTATGCGTTTTCTGCTAATGCTATTCCACTTTTCGTAAGATCGAAGGAGCCTTCCTTTTTTATGTTGGTAGAACACAAGAATGGATGTATTCTCGATTTTCAAGAAAATTTCCTTTCCTTAATCGATAGAACACAAAAATTGTTTTTTATTTTCGTAATTTTTAAAAAAATCTGTCGTATCATAGCTGGTACCGTTGAAACCACCGTAATACGAACAGTTTTGTTATTCATAAGGTCCTACATGCTGGTGTCCAATCACTCCGAAAACATCAGTCAATAATTAAATATTTTAAGAGTTTATTTAACCGAAAATTCTAATAGACTGTACTTTCGCCCAAGAATAATGTAAGTGTCTGTCTTTCTCAAATCTAATTAGTATTACCAGTTTGAGATGAATAATTTCATACGGAAGCTCCTGCCAACGACTTACATATCATTATAAATTGCCAAATGTGTGGGTAGGCGCTGCATTAGAATATTTTTAAATTCGCAAATATAAGAAAGTAATAATCAGGAAGTGGACTTGAAAACCTTGTTGATTTTTAACATTTGTAAGTGCGCGACAGTAGTGCTTTCTTACGAAATCGCATTCTTGGTTTCGTATGTAGATTTTCTGACGAACGCCCGTTATAAAACCGTAAATAATGTCTTCTCAGTTATTTGCTTCGTAATAATTTATCCTGCAGACCATCAATTTATAATAAATAAAATAACTTTCCCAATCTTGATGATAATTTATTCATTAAAAAACTATTTGTCAGAATGAATTTTTCTAAGTAGCTCTCTTCGTGAGATTAATTGACTTTGTGTTGTTTTCTTTGGCGGCTGCGGAAATAAGGAAGAAATAAATGAAAAGTGTGCGCTTCTTTAAAAATAAAAATACATTCTTTCAAGCGTTTGTTTTTATTAATGTTTGGCAGACATTTCCTGATTTTCCGTTTCCTAAAATTGCCAGTCGGAATAAAAAAACAAAACCAAGACTAATAAGAATTTGTTTTTGTGAAAAGCCGATTTCCGTTCTTAATTTCAAGGTGATTATTTTTATTAATAATAATAACGTAATTAACGTACGTAAAAAACGGATTTACCAGAAAGAGAATTAGGGTAATTATTTTAATACTTTGCTGTTTAATAAAAACCAGTTTGTTAAGCCGACATGTTTCGGCTTTTTTTTTTCCATTAGTGCTATTTAATTAATATTAGACCTGATTTTTGTAATAAAATGTCAGTTTTTTTGTGGTTATTTCAACTGATTTTGCAAAACTAAAATTTTCACCAAGCCCATCCGGTTTCACACAATATAAACAAAGTTTGTTAACTTACATAATTGGTAATAGATAATATAAAAAAGTTTTTTTCTATTTGTAAATTCAAAATCGATTTAGCAATAGATTTTTTGCGATAAATTTAGATTGGTGCTCCTCTTCAGATCGTTCACCTCTTTTGTAATACGATGTTTATATAGTTAGTCTAGTTTGATTAAAACTCGTATGGGAAGTAATATCTCAGCTCAAATAAAGGATTTGTTTTGAACTTGTTTGTATGAAAATAATAACTTCAGTTATAGAGTTCCAAAACACAACAGATATCATCAACCTCCCACGGTGTATTTTTAGTAGTATCCTCTTCACATTACTATATTTGTAATTCTGTACAATATAATACTCGCAGTTTTCAATATTGATGAATTGGGAATGTTATCAAAGATTTGTAAAAAAAATCCTAGCAGAGCAGGTTATGACGTATCGCAATGTTTATGAGTATACCGGGGCCTCCAATGCCCCTAAATGGTGTGAGGTGGTGGCGCTCAGTGGGTTGTGTTGCAAGTTTTCAAAACCATCACAACCCACACAACCTAGTTTACTGCTAAATATGAATTTCTGAATCTTAAATTGACTTTTAGTTTGATGAATTTTGGAATTCTTGCAGTTTCAGAATTTATCTTTTTCCGGATTTTTTTTTAAATTTTATTTGCAATTTTCTGGATTAGACTGTATAAACAGGTGTGTGTGAACATATCGGTGTGTAATAAAACCGCACCTTTTTGATTAAAACATTAAAGAAAAAAAATTTGCATACAATCATTTTTATGTTAGCAGAAGGTGGTGTTGTTTGAAGATGAGATAAGCTACTTTGCAACTATGGGAAAATGTATTTGAATTGATTAAATTGAAATAAGACGTATGACACAGATAATGTCTTGACTACTATTTTAGGTCGTTGTAATTAAACATTTGGATGTTTAGAAATTTCTACAATTTACTAAAATGAGGTTGTCTGAATTATTTCTCACCATTAGCTATTTAAAACATGATAACGTTTAGTTATTTCAATTGTTTAACTCAGCTTTGGGTCTTCATCAATGATTTAAAAACGTTTGTATTTTAATTGTAAAAATATTTATGCAATTTACAACTTTGATAGATGGATGGATTTACTTACATATAGTAGAAGGAAGTAGTTTCTAAAGAAAACACGTCAACATCACTTTCTGCTTGGTAAACTATTATGTTACCAATTGTCTGACTGCCTTTTGGTTTCGTTATCAAACCATACATTATTGGATGTCTCGGAACATTTTGCTAGACAAATTGTTGCGCTACAAAATGATTATAGGTGGTGTGGTGAGCCTTAAGTTTCCATAGTCTTGAGAAAACGTGACAAGATTCTTGGGAAAAGTTTTCTGCACACACAATGTAGGTTGCTTCGCAGATAAATGAGTGCAGAGATAATCTGGTCACATTTACCCCCTACATACAGTCCTTATTATAGCCTTTTACCTTCAGATCCTTTTAGTTAGTTCTGTTTAATCATCCACAACCAAGGATCATACAGCGTTTCCAGTAACCTGGAAAAGCTGGAAATGTCAGGGAAAATGAAAATAAGTCAAGGTGAGATTTCCAAGTCACGTATTTGAAATTATCTGTTTTCGCCTGACAAGCGAAATCTTACAGACTCGAACAAGTACCGAATGTATTGTGCTTTGCCTTGTTCTACGTTGTGCGGTATAGTCGTAGAGATCGTATTCATATTCCAAAGGGATTATGTTGACATTTGAACCGTTTTTTCGCAATAAGGTGGAGTGTACAGAGTGGCTCAAATTGGTTTTCATATCTGGCTTATCAGTGCTGTTTCAGACGAGAGTATCTTTACCGCGAGATATTATTTCTGCGCTGTTTTAAATTCACTGTAGCAGTACATTGCTTTTAAAATCACCGTTTTCACACTGTGACCGCGAACAAATTTACGCCTGGACAGTTCGTGTTAACCACAAGCATCTTTAGTCCAGTCAACGAAGGAAAAATAGGGGAAATAATTCGTGTAGTCGCAAATTTTTCTACAGTGGTAGAGAAAAGTGTCATGAACAACATACTAAACATCCTGACCGGTGATGGGCGAACGAGGGGGTAGGGGATCGTTTAAAGTTCAGTTTTTCACGTTTTTCTTGCGAGGCTCCTTCTCTTCTGCTTTGCTCGTTTTATACTGTTGACGTCACCATAACCATCGAACACCACAGTACAGTTTTGACTATAATGTTTGAGTATATAGGCTATGTATTGATTGCAAAGTACAGAAATCTTGGTACCCACATTCCAATTCACGCGGTGAAGGAGAAAGCCTCCATCTACTACCTTGGTGCTCGTTCTTAGATCATGAGTTGTATAATTATCCTTTGGAAAGCATTGTAGAGAGAAGACTTCTTTCCTTTCCTCATTCCCCCTTTATGAAAGAGAGCCAACGGGAATGGAGATAATTTATATTGCATAAGCTGTGCAACATCTTCATCACTCTTTTCGTTGCAATGGCAGTTCTTTGGAAAATCGTCAGAGGGTCTACAGTTACTGTTTTATTGTTTACTTTTACGGAATTACTCATACTAGCCAATGACAAACACCACATTCTTCTTTGACTGTTTTATGTCACCAAAATTACAACTAACAAAACTTTGCATGGTTCTGGTACCAATTTCTAGGGCTATTTATTTTTGAGTTTCCGATTATCCCTGTTGACAGAGAAATAAGTGAATTCATTTTCGGAAAAGGAAGATGGTCATTGAACCATTCATAAACCTTTGCCCGGTCTTGTCGTGATACCCGGAAATCAACATGCTGCTCCCCATTTGAAAAGTCACTCCAGCAAACTCCTTTACTGACGAGCAAATGACAGTTGATCCAGGGAACCCACTAATCCACTTCGCTAGAACAGAATCAGTTATTCCTCTTCCTCGCGTCAGACCACCTGGGCTTTTAATGGTGCGCATTCGAGTCTGCTCCACGGTCATGTCTGCCCAACGCGAAGCAGTTCGATTTATGTTGAAATGGCCCTTATCTGCAAAATCCTTGAACACATGTGGGTGGCTAGTTTTCAGTGCTAGCACGTAGAGATGGGCACATTTTGCATATTGAAAATTACCCCTTGCATGGAAGAATGGTATCATGTTCTGAACACAGGCCAAGTGGCCATTCCAGTCACCACAGCGCTCAGAATGTACGAACTTCTTCATCGATGAAACCATGTTAAAATACTGCACCCACAAAGTAACGGTGGGTCTGTTCTCGTTGACACGATGCAACTCATTCTTGGATTTATTTAAAACCAACCAAGCAGCTCTCTCAACCTTTTGTACAGTAAGATCTTCCATTTGCTCAAAATGCTGATAATCTCCTTCGTTTTTTCTTCTGAGATGCTGGCTTTTTCCAGAATGATCCGAACTACAACAGCTTCAACGAGTAAACTTAACCATTACTTACCATTATTCAAGAAAAACGTGAAAAACTGACCTTTAACGCTCCTCCAACCCATCCGCTTGCCCACCACCGGTCAGGATTTTTAGTATGTTGTTCATGACGCTCCCCCATTTCACTGTACAAAGATTTGTGACTATACGAATTATTTTCCTTATTCAATGGAAAACAGTCTGGCTATGTGAAAACATTTCAAGATGTGTCACGCGGTAGAATCTGTTCTTGTATTGGTAATAGCGAAAAACAATTTTCATGACCTGCTTTTTCTAGACATTTTCTACTAGGAATTTAATTTTTTGCAATAACATGGCGCAGTTTCTTCAAAAGTATGCTATAATATTCGATTTTTTTTTACATTTTATTTCAGGATAAAAAAGTAGTCTGCGGTCATGAAAACCGCTTTTTGCTATTGTCAATACTAAACCAGATAACCTATAATGATAATCAATCTGACTCACCCTGTATAGTGGCCTTAATATCTAAAAGGAGCTACCTACTTTTATTGCAAATTGGATTCGATTTATTAGACCCGCTTTCACAATCCGTCGGCTTTACCTGCAAATGTTGTAAATCTGTCTTTGTCAAAATTGAGATTTATACAGAATGTGTCGAAAATCATTTCAATTTTTCATTAATAATTAAAGCCTTAAAATATTCTGGTGATAATGGACCATAAAATTGTCAAAACTTTAAAGAATTGCTGACAACTAATTTCATCGGATTTATCAGTACATCCAAGACTTCCATGTTTGTCATATCTACTTTTTGGTAATAATTCAATTTTTAACAGCATCTTCAAAAAGAGAAATATAACAGTTCTGTGCTTTATCAGGGGTAATCGTTGTTTCAACAGATTCCTTTGTTGAATTCGTAATGGCTTCATTTGGATTCGATTCTTTGGTTTCTGTTTATTTAGTGTTAAAGATGTTAACTTCTGACTACTTGTACAAGATAACTAAGCTGAGGAGGAATTTTCTTTTTGCAGATTTGCAATAAGCACTCATAGAAGATGTTTACCTGAAGCTTTATTGGCATTTACGGGACACTCTGTATATTTTTGAAACCACGCCATATCAAAATAGGCCTAGGACGCAATCAAACCTAATTCCGCTTCTGCAATACACTTTACATCAATCAAATGCAGAACTTTTATTTGGTGATGTTACAAGAAATTACTTTATTATCAGTCACCAAGCAAAGATTCTGCAGATTGGCCAAGATGCTTGTTAAATTTAACAAAAGTTTGTTAAAGCCCAAATTCAGCGCTTGCAATGCGAGATTTGCTCAGATATGTTCTGTCTAATGCAGCATACAGTAATGGTTTATTGTTTTAGCTCAGGGGTTTTACTCAAACATTGTTGTTTGACCAACTGCTCAGAAAGCAAAACGAGACTAGACACTTCCAAATATAGAATAAATGACTACATCTTCAAGCTCCCCATATATCTTTGAATATGTTTTTATCTTTATATGAATGAGTGTCTTCTTGCTTCATTGCTTTAGGTCAAATTCGGAATTGTTTCCTGAGAATTCCTACTATAGATGGAAACCTTGATCAGAGAGTTAAATTAATCAATCTCATCAAAATTCAAAATGTATTGACTTCTATTCTATTTAAATTTAGTTTCTGGTTCTTCGACCCTCTGCTGGAGGAAAAAAGAAAAAGGAAAGTTTGGGGTTGTTTTTACGTCTGCGAAATTTATAATTGGGTTAACTTTCTGCAGATGAATTCTTCCTAGAAGAGAATAGAATAGGACAGGTTCCTCAGCACCTTCTCTTTTCTAGCCATCAAACAGCATTTGTGTTATTTACTAATTTTATTATCAAGAGATGGAAAATTAGCAACAAATTTACTTTTAATATCCATATCTAGAATTTAGCTTTCCGTCCTTTCTAGATAGAACTCACCTTGAAAATGGAACAGTGTCAAATTTTTTCTAGCTAATTTCAAGGATAGAAATTACGTGAATTATAGCAACTTAATAAGCTCTAAATATAACATTGTTGAAGTAAAAACATCGGTCACGAGGAATTATTGAGAATTGTGCTTTTCTACGTTCAGCTTCTATTAATCGACAGCCTTTCAATCAATATCAAGGATTTATTTACAACAAAGGTTTTCTTCTGTTTGTGGTATTATTTTTTACGGCGATACGAGCAAGGCAAGTTTCATACTAATTTCAAAACGCAATATTCTCAGTTTCAGTCAAACTACTACTTATAGTATGTAGTTACTAGTTATACATACTACGTAACATTATTATAAACTAGTTGTCGCTGAAAGTAAAAGCTGCCCGAAATTTACATACTATCTACCAACAGACACAGTTTAATGATAATAATTTATCATTAATGGCTATTAAAAAGAATTTTCATTGACATAACATGCGGTAAGAAGTAAAAAAAAATGTTGCTCCGATTAAATAATTAAGTGCGTAAATGATAGAAATCTGTATTTCTCTTTAGTTGCTGCAATTAACTGGAACGTTTTAAAAATTAATAGGCGCCAACTCTATTTGTGTTCGAAATAAATTTCGTTACCCACTTCCGTAATACGAGTTTAGTATAAACAATATGGGAAATGTTCAAGAGGTTAATGAAACATGTGAGAATTTACGAGATTCACAAGCTTTTAGTTTTCGAAATTTCCACACAGAATTCATTCTAATTAATTGAGATAAATTAAAAATAGAATTAATCAATTCCAATTAACTGACATATGACAGAACAAATATCAACCTACAACATAAATAATTTACTCCTTCACAAAAATACTTTTTTATTTAAACAAATTCCAGAATAATAAAAAATAAATAATAGCAATATCACAAATGGTTGAAATTTCTAAATTTTTCGTTTTTACTGACCAAAAATGAAAACGTCTGTGATTAATAACGACAGTTACCAAAATGAGAATTATCCCCCCGCAAACATAATCTAAATGGTAATGGCCTGTAAGGCTTGAAAGTTGTTGGTATAAAGTGCAAAACATCTATTAAGTCATCCACCTACGTTCGGCTCGAAAAGACTAATTTTAAAGGAAATGTATTAGCAACCTATTTAAAACCCGTAATGGTATGGTTTTAGTGACGTAACACACAATACGTATATTGTCTGTGTGTAGGCACAGTTAACTGCCAGACCACATGAATTATCTTATTCTGCATAATAAATTATAAAAATTATATGTGGTATGCGCTACGTCAAAATCGTAAGCAATTTACTGATTATGTGCACGATTGGTTTGCGTACGGGCGATGTGACCAATTAGTAAGCTTTTGTTCTCTTCATTAGATTTTTTATACGCTTTCGGCATTTGCCTACTTACATACTTTATTTTGGAATTAATAAGATAATAATATACAGGGTGTCCTTCACTCTTTTAATATTAAAATTGTTTTTATTAGAATTGGTTTGTATCTTTCAAATTTTGACAAGCAATAGCATCGTGGAACTACTTCAAAAGAAAAAACAAGCTTGTTAGTCTCAACTGTTCTAAAGAATATTGACCTCGACGTTATCGTATATGGGTTTCAAATCAATATCATCACCACTTCAGAGAAATAAAAAGAAAATGTATTTCGTAACGTAATACAGGTTATGAGCTGCTGTATTCAAGAACACATAAGAAGACTCATTTACATATCGTGTTTTGCATATTACAAAATGGAAAAGGATAAGCCGTTTTTTGAAAATAACTTGAAGCTTTATCTGGATACTTTAGTTTAGGGTGTAAACCGGTCTGAGAAATATTTGCACCCTTATGTATTTTTATACATTTTGTCATTCCTGCCACTTTGCACGTTTTCCATAAAAGATACGGTCACACAATTTTATTATTTACTGCAAAAAATGTTAGTCTACTTTGCGACCATTTATTTGCTATTTTGAACTTTGTGCAAATTTACAAATACTGAATGCAACTTATCTTATCAACTACTGTTAGTTGCAGTGATAATACGATTAAATGGATCGTAGGTACTACAGATAAAATGTAGCCCGTGTTTCTATCAAATGTGGAAAATTCGTTTCTAGAAATTTTAAAGTAAAAGTTTTGATTTCAAAAAAACCTTAATATTTCTCAGAAAAAGGAATTATTTCCCTTTTGAAGTGGAAATTCAAATTCAAATTCGAAGATGGAATTTACGCTACTTTCATTTGAATTCATATTACTTTTTAGATTTTTACATCTTTTTGATTATCTATTTTTGAAACTTTCCAAGGATATCTCAGTCAAGACAACAATCTAATAAAAATGATATTAATGCCATGAAATACTTACAAATGTTCAAGAATCAATGATTACACTAAATAGTAAAAGTTCGGACACAGATACCAGCTAACTAACTCCCCTTTCTTTATACATTCAGATTTTGTATAATACTGTCTCCATATACCTAGCTTCACCAAGCTGTCTATGAGCACTATAAATACAGGGTCGTCCTCAGGATTTAGTGTAATCGGCATATAAAAGTTAAATCGAACCGCAAAACACGGGAAATTCAAAACGTTTTAAAGCTCGATGATCAGAGATTTATGCAGATCCAAAAACTTAGACATTTGAACTTGTAGGCTTATCTTGGAGTCTGTAACCATACCTGGATAGTCATTGTCTTGCAGATATACCTATTATAAGTAAGGCTTCTTTAAGCGGTCGAAGAATCTACATACGAATTTTTAGAGTTTGTCCGAATTATTGAATCGAAATTAATGAAACTGAAGATGAGTTTTCTTCAAACGTCTTTTAGTATTATCTAAGTTGACAAGCTTTTACTGCAGTTTTATTAACTGTTATCTAAAATCACTAAAGGGTTATGAAAAACTAAAAAACTGTAATCCGTGCCCAATTCAGAGCTAAGCGATCCAATATAGAATAACAAATAGAGGAAAAGTAATTTTTAGCAGTCTTTGGCGAAATTTCCCAACCAAACCAATAAGAAATCGAGAAAACAAACGTTATGCTTTGGTCTTGTCAAAGTTTTAATTTACGTACAGTACAAGACATCAATTTGAATTTGATTACTAAAAGCAACTCGGAGATCCCATCTGAAAATATACTGTGTGACATAAAAATTGCACCACCTAGAAGACGTTGGAACTTTTTAGATACCAAATTTGGCAGAAACCTTTAACTATTGAAAACTATTAAATGATTAAAATTTGGAGACCTTTGATCAAGTAGGCGTAGTCTAAATGACGTTTCCTCTATTGTTTAACTTACTAATTCTTAAATGACATCGCATCGTTCGTCGTGAACGATTTTTTAGTCTGTTAGTTTATTTTAACGCGTTTTGACTTTGTTACAATGCCTAGACGTGCAAATTATAGCCAAGTGAACGATTCAAAAGAGATCGAATTATTGGTTTTTCATTCAGAGAAATCGAAAACTGATTAAACAGAAATCATGCTACGATCATTAGAGTTTGTCGAAGATGGCTTGAAGAAGGGGCGCAAATAAAAACAAACGAACGCCAGGATCACCGCCCAAGACTGCTATCTGTTATAGACCGTTTTTTAACAACAAGGGTTATTGCTAACGAATGGTTTCAAGCTACAGGCCGTCCAGTAAGTCTTCGTACTGTTTATCGCCGAATTCAACCTTTTGGTTTGCGCTCTTACCAACAGCATTTTGTGCTTCCTATTACGGCTTTACACTGGCAAGAACGTTTAGACTTCAATGGAACATGGAGTGGCATCAAGTCATCTTTAGTGATGAATCAAGATTCTGTTTGGGAATGCATGACGGCCGTATGAAGGTTAGACGAAGACGTGGAGAAAGGCGCAGCATTCAATTTTCAGTCGAAAGACATGTGCACCGCATTGTGGGGGTTATGGTATAGGACGCTATTGCCTATGGCAGTAGATCTCCTTTGGTTTTCATTCGAGTCAATATGACCGTTCAACGATACATTCAGGAAGTAGCGCAACCCCATGTTATTCCATATCTTCAAACTTGGAAAAACCCCCTGTTTCAACAAGACAATGCTCATCCTCACATTGCAAGGAATTCCTTGAACTGTTTTGAAGAGAACAACGTCTTGCCCATAAAAATTTCGGATTTTTCCCCCATTGAACCTGTGTGGGACATTATGGATAGGAGGCTACGGAATTTACCTAACCTACCGTTGACTTTGGAAGCTCTGCGACATGCAATACAGATTGCTTGGGATGCAATTGACCAAGCTGACATCGATAATCTTTAGATTCGATACCACAACGTGTTATTGAATATTTAAAGTACGAGGTGGCTCAACGGCATTATTAGTGAAAATAACTTTCCAATTTTAATAATTTATTAATTTTCAATAGTTAAAGGTTTCTGCCAAATTTGATCAAAAAATTCCAACGCTTTCTAGGTGGTGTAATTTTTATGTCACACAGTATATTTTAAACGATTTTATGTGGATTTTATCCGTGTGAAAAATTGGCTTCTCTCGGTGCACATGTATTGAGGGCCTACAAAAACGTTCCTCTCAAAGTGGGAAAAAGCTTCTAAAGTCATAAAATATCAAGAAATACTGCTCTAGACGAAGGGATGCAGTCGTATTTGATTTCCTTCTTTAAAGTTAGTTGGCTTGTGGAAGCTCGGACACAAGAGGATTGGCTCGTGATCGACCATTTGATCCAATGAACGCTCTCGTGTTGGAGAGATAACATACAAGTACGAATAAAACGAAATAATTTTTGAGAAAATGTGTAAATGCCATAAGAATATGTTTGAAAATCAGTAGCTTATTCTCTTGTTACAGAAAGTTTTGCTTGCATTTGTGTTTCAGCTATAATACAGTCTACATATCGCTTTACCTATTTTTGCGCCGTAGTTGCCTCAGTGATTTAACGTTTGAGACCGGCCTTGAATAAATAGTACGAAGCTCACAATTCTTAAATTTCTGCAATTTCTAGTTGCGGAAGGTCAGAACAATTTTCTGGATTTTCTTGTACTGTCAAATATAAAACCTATTTAAGGTGAAAATCATTCAAGCTGCTTCAAGTACAACATCCTTGTCATGATCCTTCAAACTACGCTCAAGAGCATAACTATAGCACCACACGCAATTTTTGCTAAACTAACTAACCGCCGCTTAGATCTAGGAGAAACTTTTTGGCCTCCCCTTTTATGTTTTTTGTTTTTCCCATAATTAACTGGATTATTCAGAAAATTTAGAACAACTTTGTAGGATCGAGTTATTTTCCGAATAATTTCGCTAAATACAGCAAAATTGCATGTGGTGCTACGAGTATAGTTATGCTCTTGAGTATACAGTGTGTCCAAGATACGGATGCACAGCATGGGGATCTTGGAAACGGTAAGAGATACAGCATCGGTTAAATGGGACGAAAGTTGGCTATTTATACGATCTTTTTGTTGGCATTTGCAAAATCTAGATATCTTAGATAGTTTCAGAGATATTTAAAAAAAAGTAGATTTTTCGATTTTCGTTATTATTTTTTCTTTTCTTTATTTGAAGAAATATCGGAAAACTAAAACCACTTTTGCATTGCCACTTTTTGTTCTTTATTAAAATACGCTAACGAAATTCCTGTACAACGTTTGGGTTTTGAGTAACCATCATCAACCTCATTTTTTTAAATAGGCGGAAAACACTTGAAAATGTTTTGAATAGCTCATGTTGTCACGATTCTAATGATGTAAACATGATAGGGTTATTTTGGTTTTGATTTCTTTGTGTTGAACGCTGCTCTGACCAACTGTAATAATTGCTGTTTATCTTCAAAATTCTGGTTGAGCGCATAATTCTTGACATAACCCCAGAGGAAAGAAATCTGTCGGTGTTAGATCAGGTGATCGTGCAGGCCAGGGTACTGCAGAACGCATTAATTTATAGCATAAGAAATCAAAATAACCCTATTATGTTTACATCATTAGAATTTGAACAACAAGAGTTATTCAAAACAATTTTCAATTGTTTTTCCGTCTATTTAGAAAAATGAGGTTGATGACGGTTACTCGAAACGGAAACGTTGTACAGGAATTTTGTTAGCGTATTTTAATAAAGAACAAAAAATGGCAATGGAAAAGTGGTTTTAGTTTGCCGATATCTTTTCTAATAAAGGAAAGAAAAAATAATAACGAAAATCGAGAAATCTACTTTTTTTAAATATCTTTGAAACTATCCAAAATATCTAGATTTTACAAACGCCAACAAAAAGGTTCTATGAATCGCCAACTTTCATCCCATTTAACCGATTTTATATCTCACCGTTTCCACGATCCCCATGCTGTGCATCCTTATCTTGGACACACTGCATAATGAATCTCACAAGCTGCTGCATAAAACAAGTTGGATTTTGCGGCAATCCCATGTTTGACAAAGCTTTAGATAGTTTACGACCAGGATCAGTTTTTCCGTTCCCGTTAAAACTCGCCCAAACTACTTTGTTAGAAAAACTGTGGTTTCTTCTTAAGGTTGTAGTAACACTGTGGGTACTGCTACAATCGTTCAATTTTTTTCCGGCCTTTGTCTCGGAACTGCTGTTTAGAAAATTCAACCGAAAACTGTTTGTATAGAACAGTGGTTCTTAACCGGTGGTCCGCAGACCACTGGTGGTCCCTGTCAGTTCAAATTTCAAATACATTTTGCGTATTTAGTGGATTTTTTCGCGCAACTAAATAAATTGAACCTTCAGCTGCAAGGGTCAGGAAGTATGAAGTTGGAAGGCACGTGCAACATATTTAGATGTGAAGATAAAATCAGTGCGTTTATTGCTACAATCGACATATGGATCAGCAAAGTCGAAAGAGATAGCTTTTCTGCGTTTAATACACTGAATTCAATTATTGACGGACAGTGTGCTGAGATTAAAGGAGAAATACAAAAGAACATTACACTTCATTTGCAAAACTTGAAAAATGAATCGCTATTTTCGACAAAGGTATTCCGAAACTGATCCGTAATCCTTTCATTGTCAACATTTCTGAGGCGCCTGATTAAATTCAAGAAGAATTAACTGAAATGCAATATGATAGTAACTGAAAAGATACATTCGAGACTGGAATTAAACTTGAAGATTTTTTGAGCCAAAAAGTAATTTCTTTTCCCAAAATTCGAGAAATTGCTTTACGTTACCTTACCTTATTTTCAACCTCATATTTATGCGAGCAGGGATTCTCAGCGCTTTTGATAATTAGAAATAAACATCGAAATCGTTTGAATGCTAGTGCCGACATGCGTTTGGCTTTGAGTAGCACTGAAGCAAGGATTCAGCAGTTGGTAAACAGTACGCAGTCACAAAAATCGCACTAAAATAATATAATTAATGTAAAATTTTCGCAAGCAATATACTAATTAATACTCTTGGTTTCGAATAATTTTATACGTGTTTTATTTATAGAACAACCTTAAAATAATTTATATCACTGCCAAACAGTTGGTGGTCCATGGCAAGACAAAAATTTAGTCAAGTGGCCCCTCATCACTAAAAGGTTAAGAACCACTGGTATAGAACAACAGTTCTCTTTATTTTTAAACAGTTGGGTTTTGACATAAGCAGTAAAATCTGAACTGTTGTCGATTCTCCTAGCATAATTTAAATTTAAACTGTTTATCGATTCCCCCTTGGATAGAATTTAATGTGAAATGTCGAATTGAAACTTTTCAAGCTGTGTTGGATTTTTTTTGATGAAGAATTTAGTATAGATTTTTTTTATTTTGACCATTAAAGAATCAATCCCCAGCTGATACGAAATTGAAAGGATAGGTTTCAATGGTTACCTTTTTTTCTCTTGCTTTTAAAGAGATCTTTTTACTTAATTTTGCTTTTGTACTAGTATTACCCCATACCTAGAGGCCTGTATGGTTTAAAAGGTTTAAAAACTTATTAAGCTTTTCGGACCTACATCTGGCCTATGGGGCCGCTAGGGTTTCTCCAGCCGTTTGGGCCTGTCGGCCCGCTCAGGCTTCTCGAACCTATCGGAACGTTTGCGTCTGCGTTTCGGACCTGTCGAGTTTATCAGGTCGATCGGGCTTTTCGGGTCCTTTAATTTTGTACACGCTAAAAAATGTTTTGTTGGTGCAACAAGAAATTTAGTAGAATGTTGGACAGCAAATATTTTTCCAAGGACAACAAATAGTTTTGTCACACGGTATAATTTTCTGCTTTTGCCACTACAGCACTTTGGTAGATACAACAAATTTATAATTTATTTTATAAGAGTTAGGAACAGATTAATTTGTTGCTACAGCAAAAAAATATTTGATGTCCAACATTCTACTAAATTTCTTGTTGCACCAACAAAAAATTTTTTGCGTGTAGTTATTCGGAACGGACGATTTCGTACTGCACCAGACGCAGATCTTTTCTGTACTAACTCGACGGGCCATTTTCGTACTGAAGCGCACCGGGGGATTTTTGTGCTGCACCGGACCGAGATCTTTTTCGTACTGGCTCAGAGATGAGTGATTTTTGTGCTAACCCGGACAAGCATTTTTTCATACGAGGATTTTGTACTGCACTGTGAATGGGACGTGTTTTTGCGCGACTCGGCTCAAAGTTCATGTTTAGGTCAGGTCGGGCCTCAGTTTGAAAATCTGTCAGACTTACATCAAGTCAATCGGGCCGTCAATCGTTCATATCAGACCTTTTGGGCCTCTCGAGCCTGTCGGGCGGTTCGGGCCTCTTGAAGCGTTCGGGTCTGCCGAGCCGTTCAGGCCACTCAAGAAATCGCCGGGTTTCTTCGGGCCGCGTCAAGTTCGTCCCCAGTCGGGCCGGACCTGGAGATTTCGACCCGTGCAAGACTCTACCTGATATCCGTATATGATAGCAGCGACCGTTTACTATCAATCATGCCTATAGCGACTTTTTTTAATAGAAACTTATTTCTATTAACAATCGATAGCAAATAAATTTTTTATTATTTTACTCAAGTTTAATGCCCGTGTTCCTTTTTTTTACTTAAGTTGGTACGACAAATTAGTCTAAATCGCTCAACTAGAGCTACCTTTATTATTTAAATAAATACATTAAGATTTCTCTAGGATTTATGAGAATATACAGTCAACGAAATAAATGTTTTCAATACTTGAAAATCAACGAAATTCTGACTTTTACAGACAATAAAAGGAGAATGGGTTTAGAAATTTAAAAAATTCAAACGCTAATTTGCTTATTAAACATATTTCTACATAATTACAAGAGTTTGTTAAAATGAAATAAAAAATAAAAGAAAAACACTGAATTTAATTAAAAAGTAAGATAATCTACACTGCGAAAAAAATTAAGCTTAAGCATTATGTGAAGCACGAAAAACACTTCTTTTTTCAGGGACACATTAATAATTATTATTAATGTCTAGTAGTATGCATCCCTTATGCCTTAGTTACCTCTTGTTAACGTTTTTTCATTGAATTGACCAAATTTAAACAATCTTCTAGTTTGATTTTGTTCCATTTCTCCAAGATGAAGGTCTTCAACTGATTTCGGTTCGAAGGATGTCTTGCTGCTACTTGTATTTTCAAATCTGACCATAAATGCTCTATAGCGTTAAGGCCCGGACTTTGTGGAGGAGGTTCTATTACTTTTGGGGAGTTGTAGAGCATCCAGGAACGTACTGCTTAGGAGCGATGTTTAGCATCGTTATCATGGTAAAATAGGTAACGTCCTTCCAGCCCAATTTCCGCGCATTGCTGTCTTTAGGATAGTTAAATATTGTAAGTGATCCATAGTCCCTTCAATAAAAGTCATTTCTCCAACACCCAGCACTGACAATCCAACGAATTTTACGGTAGGTATAATATTTTTGGGTTTCAGTGCTTCATTTGCCTTCCGCCAAACTCGTTGAGGTCCATCATTGTAATATAACATAATCTTGGATTCGTCGCAAAATATTACATTGTATCAGTAATGTTCATCGCGATTAATAGTCTGATTAGCAAACTTTAATCGTTTTTCGATGTTAATCTGAGAGAGCAGCGGTTTTTTCCTTGCAGTTCTTGGTGTAAATTTGTTCCGTTTGAGCGCATTTTGAATAGTTCTGCTGGTCAGCTGCACACCGGTTTTGTTTAGTAGCTCATTTGCTAACTTCTTGCTCGAAACCCCAGGGTTATCTCGCACTTTTTTTAGTAATAATCGTGTATTTCGCTCTGATAAATTCTTAGGCCTCCCTGGAGAAGACTTTAGCTCCAATCTGTCTTCATTTTTAATACGATTTATTACGTTATACCCTGTTCGGATATTCACATTTAACGTATTCGCAATTTCAGCGTGCGTTTTTCCGCTTGTATGGTTAAAATAAAGTAATCGAATAATTTCGCTACGTGTTCTTTTAACAGGCATCTTAAATTTAAGTTTACTGATCAAACAGTCGCGATAATATTAACGAAATTTGCAAAAATCTATCTTTACCTTAAGGACACTTGATGTTACTTCGTATCAAATTTCGCTGATAATACTTTCTTCTATAAATTAATAATGAAGCAGTTGTCGCGTCTGGCTCCTATTTGAAAACATTTTTTTCGCACGTATCAAAACGAATTGTCTAGACAAATTGGGCACTGGCATCTTAAAAGTCCCTCATCAAAAATATTAAATTACACTCCGTTTTTACTAATGGATTTGCCTATATAATACTATAACGTCATATTTTTAAGATAATAATTAACAGAGTAATCAATAAATAAAGTTGAAATTTCATGTATTTTTTTAAATTGAAAACATTTATTTCGTTGACTGTAAGTTATTGCATAGTGGAGAACAGGACTGCGTTACCTTGTCAATTAATAAATGTGAAATGAAATTACAACATATATATGTCTGAGACGGTGTATTGCAAGGTGTATGATTTCTCAGTGGTGTAACTAGATATTTTTGCAATTTAGATAATGGGAGGAATTTTACAAAAACAAATTGAATTAACATTCCTGAGCACTGAGTTATTGGTAAACATAATATGGAAAGAAATAATAGAGAAAATCTATAAAGTAATAGGAGAAGGAGAAGACTAAAACCCATTAGGATTCCGTTAAATTTTACAACTCAATGTTAGGACAATAAGTTTATCGGCTGGAAACCTTGACACTACAAGATTTTGGCAGAGAAACGTCATAAAGACGCCCTATGCTCCTTCAAGGATTAAATAATAATATTTGTGAAAACAGAAGATAAAGCAAATCGAGAATAAATTAGTATTTAATAAATAATAAATATCCAATTATGCTGACTTTCGTTTTATGACGATATTATTAGCTAGCACCTGGAATGTTTACATGTAAAGTTTTGGCCACAATGATTTCATATCGATATTTAATACAACTGCAAACTTAATTGCATTCTTATAGAATGGCAACATAATAAAATTATTCTCATTTAATTATTAAAGATTTTCATGAATCACCGTTGATAAAAATAATTAGTCATTTGGCAAATAACCGTGATAAGATTGAATTTTGACTGTTGTATTTTCTGGTACAATTATGGTGCTTAACATAAAACTTTCCTTTCAATATTGATTATATTGAACATTAATCTTTTTTCTGTGTATTATCGGGTTATTTTTGCCTATGTACTGGTATGGTTAAGAAATTTTATTGCTTAGCACTTAATGGGTACTATTTGTATCAGCAAATTAAAAGGCAATAAATAAACAAATAAACAAGTTTACACTTTGAATCTGATTGTGTTGTTGCATCACGTAAATATGAAACCATGAATGACTTGACTAAACTTCCTAGTTAAAATCCTTCAAACGAACGATCTTTCACGAACTCCGGTGGTATTAGAAAAGCGAAAGTTGCATAGAAGCAAATTTTAAAGTCATCCTCACGATTCGTTCCTTCTAACTCAAAATCAGATTCCTACGTGTAAAAAAAAATTCCGTAATGAATTTTAAATACCCGGTTTTACTTGTGACCACACGATATATCTCACCTACGAACCTACCTACCCAATTTCGCTTGGTCCATATGTGGTATTGTGTATGGGACAATCCGGCCCTCGATCTCCCCATATGCAATAATGTGTGTTGTGTTGTATGTTGGTGATCGCTTCACTTGTCAGTTGTTCGCGGTTTGCCGCATGGTACGTTCGTATGTGCGAGTAGTTTTTAACGTTATGTATGTTTTCCTTTGAGTTCACGTGCTGCGTCTGTCTATTTTGATCAAAGGTGAATGAATAAAACGACTTGATATAAAAATAAAGAATGAGATAACTAAACCTTTTATTTATTTATTTATTTAGTCAAAATTATAAATTTAAAATTTACTGATGAGTTTATAAAGTTTTAAATTTTGAATGCAAATTTAATTTTGATTTTAAATAAAATAAATGAAAATATCAAAACGGTAATGTCAGGGTGGAGAAAGTTTAAGATACACAAAAGAATTTTAATTTGAGTTCATTGAGCGTTTACAACCGATTATTCAATATAAAAATAATTAAGTTTTATTGAAGTCAGGGTACAGACAACGTTTTTACTTTTTATAATTAAATTATAAGGGACTAATTCTTCTTTTTTTTAATCTTCTCTAGTGACTGACTGTACCGCAGTGCCCAGTGTAGTGCGTTTACATGTGATTTTATAACCGATAATCGATCGAAACGACAACGATACATTCCTTCAAGCTCAATAAAAGACATCAAATATCTCTTCTAACACACAACGAAAATACTAGTGTACTCTTAACAATTTTAATCTATTACGAATATCTCTTGTGACTAAAACTGGCGAAGTCACAAAAGATAAAAAAAAAGACATTTGTTTATTAATCCTAGTTAACTGTAAATAACGAACATAATTATTAAAAAAGTGTGATATTGGTGCAAATGTAAATTAGTGATAAAAATGTCCACTCAAGCTTACTACAAGGATAGATTGGGATTTGATCCCAAAGAAGCACTGTTCGACGTTCCTCCACCAGAGAAATACAGGAGAACAGGGGATAACAAAAAGGAACCCCATGGTTATGAGGAGAATTTGACAAAATTTAAAGGTACAACTATATGGGAATATTTTATTGAGGCTACAACAGGTACGGTGGTGGGTTTTTAATTTCTCTTTTCTAAGCATGGGATGATTTTTATTTAATCGATGTTTCCTTAACAAATTGGTGTGTATAATATTTTATTATTTATTATTTTTTAACAAATTGTTATTGTATTTTTTATGCTGTAATTAACAAGGTTGTGGTGTTCTCGTTAGATTTTCCCATATCATCTAGTTTTTAATTTTATGTAATATATGTAAATTTGCAAAATGTAAATGAGAATTTTTAAATTTACAACCAGCAGGTATACATCAAACAATTTAAATTATCGAACGTTTAGAAACTGCTGATTAGTTAAAGTGCAAGAGGCCCATCTAGGCAGTGTTTCAATAACATTCAAGAGATAATATGTAAATCTGCTAATTAGCATGAGTTTTGAAGCAGGAGAAAATTACAGTTTGAATGCAAAAATTCATATAATAATCAAACGATTAACGTAACTTTTCTCACCTAAAAAGGGCATTTTGAAAACAGGTGTGAATACTATACCATGACGTCATCATTTCTGTCAATTCGGCAAGGAAACTTATTATTCTTCATATACCGTGTTTAACGTTTTTATATAAGATATCATTGCGATTTGCACACATAAGTGAAAAGAATTTTATTTTAATTGCACATACCTACCTGGAAAAAAGATTTATTATGAATGATGCTACTACAGATGTTATCGTTTTGTTTCTCACGTGAACTTCAATTAAAATAATATACCAACCTATAAGAATTTATGTTTGATTAATAATCTATTTTAATTTCGCTCATTGATTGATCAAAAAGTCTAGTTTTTGTTACCGTTACAAATCTCAAAATGAAAGAAAAATCCCAAGGTGAACTTTAAAAAAAAGGTTGGTTTGTTTGCAGAATTAATTTCTGGATATTGCAACCAGCAATTTAATTCAATTATGGATGTACTTGCAGCTGAAAATTGCATGTCTGCAAAAATTATTTCCAACTAGTGTACGGAATATAAATCATAATAACCTACAAATGTCTTCTGGGCAATTTTAATTATTTAAATTGGAGTGAAAAATTTTCAGATAACACTAACATTAATAACGTATTAGCCGGTATTAGTAATATCGGAATGTTGTGAATAATAACAGGAATTTATTTAAGTGTAAAAATAACTTCAATGAACAATAAATGAAATGGGCTAAATTTGGTAGCATTTGCAGAACTTGAATCTTCAATTAAAGAGGTTATTTTGATGAAGTAGACGCGTCACACGGCGACAATGATGATTTTTATTGTCTGATTTAAAGAAATATGTAGGACACTTAGGGGACACCCCGTGTATGTCTTTCTGTATGTGGGATTTCACTTGCTAAAATTAGATCATTAATAAAATCAAAATTTACTTAATTTTGTATGTTTTGTCACTCAATTAGTAACAATAAGTGGTTGTGTATTAGCAGAGTTTCTTGGCTTATTAAATATTTATTTTGAAGGTTATAAAACGTTCAGATAAACATTGACATCACCTTTTTGCATTTTTCCCACAAATACATGCATTAAACTCTATCGATATTATCAATCATTCAAATATTTTATCTTTTTCATCATTTCTTAAATTAGCAATCAAGTTCATTGCAAAGATTTCTAGAAATACCGCAATAATAGTAATAACTAATAAGTGACGTCACAGAAGCCATTTAAAAGAGGTTTTTGTTTGCTATCAGTTTTAAATATTTGTAGGTTATGTAAATTTTAAGAATAACTTAGAAATAAATAATGAACTGATTACATCATTTAATAAATAAAAAAAAGGTGTGCACGTTTTTTTGGAAATGTAGGTGTTGCTTGCTTCTTGTGTGTACGACATGTTTTCATAAAAATATGTTATTAACGTTATTAGATGTTTTGATAGACCAGACAATTAATTTTGAAATTAATTTTAAACTGATCTGATGGCACACCTAATAATTATTTTGAACGTCTTTTAAATCCATTAACCCATTTAGCAAGTTTTTTTTTCTTAAGAAACGATTTTTAAAAAAACTTTTACGTTAAGTATTATCTATCTATTAAGAAGAGGAAGTCGGTAAACCGCAATCTCTTTTTTGTTCTAATTGTATAAGAGAGAATCACCAAAACGAAAAAGTGTTTTCAACCATCCAAGTATGGATGTAACTTGTTAGATATTACATTTCCTTTAAAATTTTAATTCCAAACGCACTCTAATAAAAAATTGTTTAAGAATCTATCTCTCTCGATAAAATTAATGAGGTGACTGAAAATGTCATGTTTGTTGTTCCGTTTCACATAAAATTGGATCGAGAGAAATTGCTCTTTAATTACATTTTTGAATTTACTGTTTTCAATAAAACCAAATGGCGTGTGAATTAATTTCTAGTAGCTTGTGTACATATGGGTCTTTTTTTTGTGCGCCAGCAATATATTTTAAGAAACTCGGGGGGATTTTGTAACGGTTTTTTTTTTATTAACGAGGGACGTTTTAAGTTATTTTACGCCCCATTTAGTTTTATAAAAACACGAAGACAAACTAGTGTGAACTACAATAATTCTAGAAACGATTCCTTTTTGTTAGCAGTACAAATTGTTTTTAATGGGGTTCACTTTTATGTAATAGTCCTAAATGTGTCACAGAATTTTGATTGAAAAATGATTTTTATTGGCTTCACATGCTGTTGAAGGGGACAAAATAATTAACATCTCCCAGTACTCTTAATCTTAATATGAGAACCAATTTTATTCCATCTTCTTAAGAAAAATATCAATTTAAATCTGTTGTGTGTATGAAATGCAATTACAGTGATGTTCACTTATAACGAACCCGGTTAAAGCGAACTCTTGGTTGTAACGAACCAATTTGAAAGGTACCAACCAAAGTTCCATAAGAACTGTGTTAAGTTTTTCTTCATATAACGAACCCGGTTATAACGATCTTTCGGATCAAACGATCCGTTTTTTGTATATAAAATTTCAAATATTTTCGGTTATAGCGAAAACAAGGGACTTCTCCGAAAGTAAAAACGTACTAGCACATTCTAGATGCAAATAGCATTCAACAGTGAATATTGTGTCGCCAATAATCGTTCGGTATGCTTACTTGCGCTGATAATTTAAAAAAAAATGGATGGTGTTTTAAACAAAAAGCGAAAATGTTTTACATTAAAAGAGAAATATGAAATTATAAAACGTTTACAGAGTGGTGAAAAACAGTGAAATATGTCTTGAAATGAAATTAAGTAAATCCACAGTTGCTACAATTTGGAAGACAAAAGATAAAATATTGGAAAACTGTGAACGATTAAATTCGAGTATTAAAAAATTAAAAAACCTACTAACTTAGAAGTTGACCAAAGCCTGTTAAAATGGTTTAGCCAGCAAAAAGTTAATGTGACTGTGAGTGGTGCTGTGTTACAAACAAAAGCTGAAGATTTTGGCAATAAACTGTTAGAGACAGTGAATGTAAACTTAGAAGCTGGATCGAAAGATTTAAGAAACTAACATTAGTGGCGGAAAAATTGTTGGTGAAGCAGCCGCGGTCAATATTGATGTTGTAAACGATTGGCTGCAAAATAGTTGGCCACTTATTAGGGAAAACTTTAAAGTTGAGGACATATTTAACGCCGATGAAACAGGGTTATTTTACAAACTCACGCCCGATAAGACATTACGGTTCACGGGAGAGACTTGTGTTGGTGGAAGAATGTCCAAAGATTGGATTACAGTGTTAGTGACAGCAAATTTATTGAGAACAGAGAAAAGAAAATTATTGGTAATAGGGAAACCTAAAAATCCAAGATGTTTTAAGAATGTTCAACGGCTACCTGTAAATTACAAATTCAATAGTAGAGCTTGGATGACCTCCGAAATTTTTAAGAATGAGTTGCGGGAATGGAACGATGAATTGCTTCGTAAGAAAAGAAGGAATATTATTATTGATTGATAATTGTCCAGCCCACCCTGATGTTAAACACTTGGATTGTATTAAATTGGTGTTTATGCCTCCCAATACAAGTTCGAAATTACAGCCCATGGACCAGGGTCTTATACATAGCTTGAAAAGCAATTATTACCGACGACTTCTCCTCGAAAAAATAATAAATGCAATTGATACTAATGAGAACTTGAGTATTAATTTTTTGGATGTAGTAAACTTCATTCATATGGCATGGCAGAAGGTGACGAGAAAAACAATTGTTAATTGTTTTCGACATGGCGGATTTGTCAAGAAAGAAAATGAATTTGATTCAGATTGGCTTAAGAAAAATCAAGAAGCAGGACAAATTGCTCAAGTTGATTTTGATTTTAATGAATACGTCCACGTTGATGACAACCTTGTAAGGGTAGAATTCTTGAGTGATGATGCCATTATTGTTTGTGTAGAAAACCAAATTATCGACGATGAGATGGAAGAAGAGGAAAACGAAGAAATCGAGAGCGATGAGATAATACCAGTTCCAACTACATCAGATGCAATTAAAAATATTGAAGACATTCGTTGTTTTCTTCAGTCAGGGAATACTCCACAGGGCATTTTTAATAAACTAGCCGAAGTGGAATTGCATATTAACGAAATTAATTTTGCCCCAACCAAGCAAACTAATCTATATGAATTTTTTAAGTAAGGTATAGTTTATATTATTACCTGTAACTATCTAAAACTTTTTTATGCTTTTTTTATTTCTAATTATATTTTTTAAATGCAAAAAATAAAATAAAAGAGTTAAATCAGACGGTGGCGTGTTTTTTTTAACTTCGGTTATAACGAACCATTTTTGATGATCTCTTGGAGTTCGTTAAAAGCGGACTTTACTGTATAGTCTTCAAGCCTAGTTCGATTGGACGGACATTAGATTTAAAACTGCTGACTCTTCTTCTGTATAGTCTAGCTATTTTGACAATTCTGTTTTACATTATAATTGCTTATTAAATAAGGCAGAGCTTAACAAGAACTTTACTAGAAATAAAACAAAACACAGCGGATTATCTATTTAAAAAATAATATATATATATAAAACCATTAAAGCATATAATTTTTAAATAGGGCAGTTCAGTCATCAACTATGTATTTATCCTTGGAATTACCGTATAAACAGGGTTCATAAATAGTCACTTTTTTGCTTTTTTGTCACTGACGACGGCAATCTATATTGTCGGGTAAAACAAAGAGAGTGCACTATAGGTATCACAAAAGTGTGAGTGAGATAGCTTGCATCTCCCCTCACATGCAGTTTTTGAACCTTGAATGTACCGTTTTGTTGTTTATCTGTACCTGTAAGGTGGGTAAATTCTATATTGCATTGTAACATCAAGTTTCTTAGGTTTTTCAAGAACTGAAAGATGAGAAAAAAGAATTGGAAAAATATATGGATAAGACCAAAGTAAGTAGAAAAGAGAAAGAGTAAAACAGTAAATAAGTTTTCTAAAAAAGTGAGTGAAACTCAATGTGATGATAATTATTTGGGTTACAAAGCACGTTAGTGTATGTTTGTTTTGAAACTGAGGCGTAGCCGAGGTTCAAAATTTCTGCTGAGACTGCGAACTACACTCACGAACTCAGTGGCTTATAATATTTTCTCTACTTCCAGCTAAAATAAGTTTAAAGCACTCTTTCAGTGCTCACTGCTGTAAAACAATAGCCTACTCATGATGTTGGAAGTAAGCTTGGGCGGTTCAAGAATTCATGAATCAAAAATCGATTCAGATTTATTTAAAATCGATTCACATCAATTCGAATCGATTCGGATCATTGAGAATCGATTAGTGTACTGGTTTAAAAGGGCCCAAAATTAATTTTATTTACAACCATGTCTTGTCCACTAATCACGAGAAAATATTCCAGCGTAAGTAATTTGCGTTACAATCTTACTTGGCGTATTGATGAATGTTAAACAAAGATAAATGTATGAAGAAACCCACCAAGTGAACTATCGGAATTTGCAACACCAATAAATGACGCGAGGATAATCTCTCTTTATTAGAGATTCAAATATTAATCCCAAACTGTCATTAAAAGTGTTTGGTATCCAACTAAGGAATCATATGTTGCTCTTCTAACATCAACTACAAGGTCATACGATCCATGAATTCGATCATAGAAAAAAATCGCCCAACTCCAGGCTCTAACTTACGTGTTGGTCAAGTACTGCTTTGCTCTGTGTATGCATACGAATCGCTGATTTCAAAAACACCCTAAGCCATAAGCCACAAGTTTAGAGATAATTAAAAAAACTGATTATCTTTCTCAAAATCTTTCTAGTAAATTTGGGATTGAACCATGACCTACAGGAGCTATTGTGCTAGTAAAATGTGAAGAAAAAGTGAGTCCCAAGTTATCTTGGGTGAATTCAGGAGGTCAAATGTTTCATGGACTTAGGATGCTTCTACATTAAATGAAAAAGTATAGCATAATTTTTTGAAATTTTATTACAAAAAACTGAGCTGGAATACACAATATTTATAATAAACAAAATTAAACTAAAATACTTCTTCTGTTAAGTAAAAAAATCTTAAGATTAAGCTTCTGCATGTTTTTCATCGGTGGGCCATTCTAAGATGTCTTTCCAAAAGTATTACCATCCACAAATGTGTAAGACTTTGATGTGATCCACGTTTTTCGTAGAAATGGGAACTTTTCCGTTAGGAATAGCAAGATCTACTGACATTTCAGTCGTTATCACTCCTGGCAATAGCAGTGGAAAGATATTGGTGATAGCTCTTTCAATGAAGTTTTTTCCTACAATATTTGCTACTATCCCTACTGACCAAGAAGTAGTGGTATTTTGAAATATTGAAGTGCTTTTTAGCATTTCTGGGTACTGATCTGACTGATGTTACCACTGAACTAACATCTTTCTTAAAATATTGCCTCCGCCAGTTTCGGAAATCTTTGATTTGTGAAGGGTCCACCAAATGGACTGTGAAGTTATGTTTAGCGAAAGAGCTTACTATCAGCTCCACATATTCCATTAATGTATAGATTTTGTCTATTTTCATTAACTTGCGCTTTATCAGCCCAAAGTCCCTATCGGGAGGTAAAAATGAATGCCTACGGATAGGAAAGTAGATCTCGACCTTCTGAAATCTGCCCGAATTCACAAGCGCGGAGCAAAAGCGCAAAACGGCATGATTTTTGTTTTGCCCCGGACAATTGTCGCAAAATAACTGTAGCTCAGTTATCTATATATAGATATTGATATACTGCACCAAGAAAAAACAAGACTCATTTGGGCTTTTCTTTGCTTGGACTTCATGATACATGAAGAAAACTGGATTATTGGTTCGCATATTGTGCACTCCAAACACATTGTTATCTGGGATAAATAAAATAGTTCTTGAGCGGGACAATGAGATAGTAGCTATATTTTCCTGAGTTCGACATAGCTCTTTTGAGGCTTACAAGGCATTATAAAATTTCTTTGATCGTCTCTTGTGAACTAGTAATTCTGCTGCAACAACTATTTTTGCCGTACCATTGAGAGATTTGTCCTTCAGATTTAGAGAAAGAGTTTTACAGTCATTGCATACATCCATCTGCAGCCTTTCAAATGACAAACTGAAATTTTCTCTGAACACTTTATTATAATACCCATACTTCACTTTAGATTCGGGATGTTTTTCCAAAAATAGAAAATGCATTATTTTAACATTCAATTCTGCATCCAGGTAGTTATGTTCACGAGTTCCATAATACGTTTGTTAGGTTGGAAATAAGGAAATATGTTTCATAACAGACATAACTTCTGAAGGTTTCAAAGCATTATCACTCCTTTGCGTCCCCTTTTACCTTCTGGAGTGCACCCGCCTTGTAATAAACGTCTAATTCGTTCACTTGAAATACCATGTAGGCCAAAAAACGCATCTCTGCAAATCTCTCTCCTATTGCTGCCAACCAAAACGTTGTAAGAGAAAGAATTGGTTCTGCTTTGTGCTCCATCTTTACGTGTACGTCTGCGTTTGATTTTTTGCAAATACGTTTTGTTCATTCTTGATTGGTATCTTATAGAAATTTTTGAAAATGTCTTCTTCCACGTTGAGTAATTTTTCAGTGCATTTGTTCTTGCAGTGACAAGGTGCTGGTCTTTTCGCAGGTATTAGCACATTTTTATAATTTCTATAAGACTCGTCGTTTACACGAGCTTCCTTAATATAATTTCTCTGATACGATTCATCATGCCTTGCTCTTTTCCTAGAGGTTACTAGAATCGATTGTTCGTTATCGCTCATTGCTCTAAAAAGTAAATTAACAAAATTATAGTGCTACTTCTTGCACTTTTAAAACACAAGAAATCACGTATCACGTTTATTCTGGTTCCAAAAAAAAAACAATAATCTTTTCACTGTACGTGCCACTTGACACAACTGATGTCTGTGAATTCTACTACAGAGCTCTCTATAAACACTAGTGAGTGCGGACACCAACTAAGTCACGGGCTAAAGTTGTTTCTGCACCCAGCGTAATCTTTCAAGCCGTATAATATACGCTTACGGTATTAGAGTTAGGTTGTTTATGCGCTCAATTGATACAACTAGGTCTGTTGAATGTCATTCCATCTTTAACTCAAATATGATAAGTGGACTTAGGGTGTTTATTAGCATATTGCAGCAGGTGTCGTCACTGCTACCCTATCCGGACCGATAAAACCAATCGTATTCAATGAAGGATTGATGGCTTAATAAAATATTTTAAGTTCATGATTTTTTGGGACGCCCTGTATAATATTAAGATATTTATTAATACTTCAAAGCGATATCTAGTAAAGCAAGTAAACTGATGAGAATTTAATTATTGGGTCCATCAAATTCATTTGCTAATTCCATCAAGTCAATCTATTGAATATCTCTAGCAATCGATCAAAATCGATTTGTTGAATCGATTTGAATTCATCTGTTGAATCAAGCAAAATTGATTTACTGCTTTACGATTACTGTACCGAACAAAGCAAATTCTTCAAATTGTTTTCTTGAATTGATTTTTCAAACAGATTCCAATTGACTTTTCGATTTAAATCGACTTTACAATTTGAATCAAATCGTCTTGTGCAGAGAAAAATCGATTTATTGCCCACCGCTAGATGGGAGTAGAAAAAGAATATTCTATACGTATTTATGGATTTTGTATTTATGTTAATGAGTTTATTTTTATAAATAAAGTTTTTCATGTATTCAGCCTTGTATTAACGATTTGTTGTTGTTGAGCAAACTGTTTGTTTCTCACTAATTGTATACCAACAGTATTTGTTTATCATCAAGATTATGCCCAAGATTGCAATTTCGGCTAAGGTTTTTGGGGCATTGTTTAATATTAGAATTGCCTCTATTCCAACATAGTCAAGGTCAGTGCTTGTCGTCGATTCTAGAGTGAAATCTATTATTTTTGACCAGCTTTAAGCTCGAGTTGAGTTGGTAGAGATTTTGATTTAGCTATTGAAGGCTTAGAATCAGGTATCGATTTTGACTTTTGGTCTTCATTGGAAAATGATTCTTTTCTTCTTTCTCATATATTCTGAACTCATTTTAGATTTTACTCTTATTTGTTTTCTTGAATGTTGACTAATGTGTTTTTGCAAAAAATTAGGTTAAGAATTTAAATGAAGCAACAATGGGAAAACATTCTTGGAAATTAAATTATTAATGGTAACTAAATCTATGCTTGGTTCTAATTTGTAAATTGTTGTTCAAGTGAATTTTAATTTGTAACCAATTAATAAATTACTTGGGATTAATGCGTTTTTGATTACTTCTATTTGTCTGGTTTCAATTGGTTCTCTTAGCAAATATATCTAAAGATAATTTTTTAAATGTTTTTACTGTGTCATCTCCCTGTGTCGGTACAAATTCAAAACTGTCGCCTGTTTTCGATTTTTTAAAAATTTAAAAAATAATAATTTTTTTGCTATTAAGTAGAGTTGAGAGTTTCGAAGTTGTCATTTTTTATATCAGGACAAACCTCAAAATTCTTGAGCAAAATTATTAAACCACCATAAATTTACAGTTACATTTAAACTTAGAATTCTAGCAGAATTCTCATTTTACACTAAAAATACTGTTGATTGTCAATTAAGTAAATCACGAAATAGTCTTTGGAGGGTATTTAACCCTTTAGAATTGTTACTGTAATTATTTCACAATTTCGTTATTTTTCTAAGTTTTCAAGTTATACCCCTTTTAAGAAATCTTTTACTTCCTAAAAACAGGAATGGAAGCTGGCTGGTTATTATTATTATTATTATTATTATTATTATTATAAGGGGATCTTCCTTTACGTCGAAGAAGAGTCTCAACTTTTTAGAAAATATGTAAATTGTATTATTGGGTTTCGTTCGTTCAGAGAAGCATTCTTGCTCAAACGAAACTGAAAGTATTTGAAAATATAAACTGGTTTGCATCTGATTAAATTATAGATAGAAAGCAAATCAAGTTTCGTCGGTCGTCTACATCGACAGTATTTTGAATTCAATAAATATTGTCTAGAACGAAAAAAGTGATAAACAAGATTTTTCTTAATCCTATTTATCACAAAAAAAAGATTTTGTTAGGATTTCGTTATCATTTACAAAAGCGACCTTTTATCTTTTAAACTGTTTATCTTGGAATTCCAAAAATTTCACTTTTCTTCTAAATACTATGTCTGGGCTATTTTATATCAAACAAAACTTAAAAAAGATTTATGGACTTTTTACAACTCCTGTTTGTTCTTTTTATCAAAACTATAATGAAATGAGAAAGAATTTAAAAAATTTGTTTGGCAAAGATAAATTTTTTATAAATAAGATCTTAGTGATAGTAGCTGTTAGTTAACTAGCTCATATTTCATGTTACACATACGATATGTTCAGCGCAATGCATAAACAGTAATAAATTAAAAAGTAGCGACATATTTAGGTAACCATTGATAGTTTTTTCTGTGTGTAATTACATAAAAGACGCTATTAATTTGTATTTTTATGAACGCTTGCTTGGATGGCTTTATTAATGTGGACTCAAGTATTATTTCCTTCCTCACAAGTAAGTTACAACGTCAAGACTTTCTTCTTTAATTTGCGATGAGGTTTAAAGTTTCTTGATTTGAATATCACTTTTGGTATCAGTATCAGTTGAATTAGGTTGATTCTTGTTTTTAGTTTCTCCACAAGAAAGTTCCATAAACAAGAATGTTCTTGTAATTGTTTCAAATTGCTGTTATCTAAAGGTTCTTGCTTTTTGATACAAGATTTACGTCACGTTTTGCAAACTTTTGCTAATTTACTTAGTAGAGAAAATTATCAAAAATCTTCGAAATTAAAATTATCATGAGGATGTAGCTGTAATGGACTGTTCTTTTAAGTGAGTTAAAAATTAGAGACATTAATTAATATACAGCGACACATCAATACGACAGTAGCCCATGAACGCGACTTCATCTAGAATACCGAATTTAAGTCCCTATTGGAAAATCTATCATTTCCCAATGGGAATACTATTCCCATGATATTAAGAATCGCGACCCAGAGTGAAACGACAACGTGAACATAACATTCAGTACTTTGAGCATCGTGCACAGTAGTGGACAAGGAAGTCATTTCCAGTCTTGACTGTATCCAAGAAGAGATACAAACAGTACTTCTTTGGTTTCTTATGTGTTGAAGTTAGTTTGTCACGATGAAGAAGAGGTTCTTTAACATCAATCCTTGCAAAATCGCAATCAAAGATTTTCTTTGCGGATCAAAAATTCCCATTTGCATTCTTCTTAAAAGATAGTCGCAAGTGTAGCTTTTAGCCAGTATTGTCGGTAAACCTGATGCCAAAAGTGAGAAATTGCATCTGTCAGGATGAGAAATGCTGAAATGTCTGCTGAATCAAGATTTTCAAATGTCTGTGATGCTTTGTTTAGTGATTTTTCCGGAAGTCTGTTCTATGTTCTTTAACTGCCGTTTGTTAAATGAATTGTATATGAAACTTGTGTCAAAAGGATATTACTGCTATTAATATCTCTACTTAATCACTCTAAATAATATCGAACTATCATATTAATAAAGTCAACATTTGTATGAAAAAATCTTAAATTCAGAAGTTTTTATTACGGTGGGTGGGCCTGCATTAGCCAATATTGCGTTGAGTGTCTTAAACCAACGACACCACCAAGGCGGTTGATTTCTAGCACTTTTCGACAATCTAGCAAACATTTTCGAGTGTTTGGGGTCTCTAATTGTGAATTGAGACTCCTTCCAAAAGCATTGGAGGAATTTTCCTTCTTCTTTCAAGCTTCTCTGTGGCAGATTCAAAATTTGTTTACTAAACAGATCACATGAAATCAGTTTGTAATTCCAACGTATGTGTACACTTATCCCTCCCTTACCAAGCTATTTCTTCACTTTTTCATCCAACTACAACAATGGGTGTCTTTGTGTATTCTAAATAGAACAAATTGCTCCTTCGCTGTAAGTCTCACTTGAAGTTTCACTCATTGTATTTCCCTTGGGCAAGCGAACGACGAAAGGGAAAAATGCCAATCAGAATTCACCATAGAAAGGAAGAGTTTGTGTAATTAGCTTGATATTTATGTGAATCGTTTCTGATTATTGAGACAAATCGATTAATTTGATTCGGTAATACTCCCCTTATGAGAACTTGGAGAGCCTCATTACTATCCTCGAATAGTAATGTATTGCCCAAGTAATATTCACAATGAAGCTTCAAGATTTTACTTTTTTGAGTTAAAAAATACAAAAGGCATGAAAGGAGTGATCTCAAGAGATATTTTAAAATCAAAACCCGGAATGATGGTCTGAAGAAAAGAAATAAAAGATTTAGTAGAAAGCAAAAACGAAGCTTACCAAACGTGGTTACTTACTAAAGATCCAGAAGATAGAAAAATATATATATACCATGTAAGGTGCAACAGAGAAGTTAAAAGAATGGTAGTAAAGAGAAAAAATGGAACATGGGGAAAAATGTGAAAAGATAGAGAGATGTTTAGGGGGAACAAGGGTAACGCAAGCATGGAAAACTATACAAAATCTTAGGAAAGAAAGAAAAGAAGCGGGAAATATGAAATTAATAAGTAGTAAAGAATGGGTGGATCATCTTCAGGGTAACATTTAGTTAAATGCTATTGAGAAAGTGTATTCCTCTTTTTGGAGTTCAAATCAAAAGAAATTTGTGTTCCTTTATGAATCATAAACAAAATGGAATGCCCAGAGTAACGATGTGCTACAAATTATAAATTCTGTTGTAAGCAATAACATAATTTAAAATAATAAGCATCTAAACGTTAAATAAAGGTGTGAATTGTTTGTTGGTTTAATATAGTACGGTAAGTGAATATTTAAAAGCGTGACGATTGGATGACATATGCAATTTTAAAGAGAAACGAGTTAACCTTGCACTTTCTACCTTTTATATTTTTCTAGAATCTCCAGTTCTTTAAAATTCTCATATTCATAAAAGAAGAATTGTATTACTAATTTTTTTTATTTTAATGTAATGTGTCCAATCTTTCAAACATTTATTGATGAGAAAGTAACATTTCGCAAACCAGAACAATCCAGTCACAGTACAAATCACTACTCATTTTTTTTCTCACTATACAAACTACTTTATTACTTTTACATGATGCCATAAAAAATAATACACGCAACATTTAGCATTCTTTTCTTCTTCCGGGCTATATAAAGCAACAACGTTAGCAACAGAAATACCAAAACCGATTTTTCAAATCCGAAAGTTTCACTTTTTTGCACATTCTTTTCTTTTTGCAATTCGTTATTGCATACCAGACATTAAATTAGACGTTGATATGCGCTGGTGTTTTAAGCAAGCTAACTTTTAATACGATGAGCAGCCAGACAGACCGTCTGCAACGATTAAGATTATCAAAACAAAAATACATGACTACACATCACTGTTTTTAAGCAGACAGTGGAAAAGCTCAACGCGCCGCTATCGTAAGAAATTACATGTTAAGTAGTTTGTTATGCATCACTTATTTAGCTCCTAATGGGAAACGATTTTTTGTTAGTAATTAACAAGACGATAAAACGGTTATATGAACACGGTTTGAGCAATAAAGTTCAAAGATAAATTAATTTTGTAATTACAAATATAGATATTTGATTGAACACCTGTTTGTGAAATAAATACTTTTTATTATTTCTTTGCCATTAGTATTTAAACACCTGATTACCATTCAGCTTGGGCAATAAATATGGCTTTTTCTGTAGATTTGCAAAATTCGGAAGGAATTGTTGTCTGGGTTATATCCCAATTATGCAAGAAAAGTAAATGAAATGTTTAAGTTTGTTCTTGGTAATAAGGTTTTAAACCAGTGATTTCCTGCCAGTCATCGAAGTATCTCCTGTCAGATCAATTTTCTAAGTACCATTGATTTTATTGCCCTTTACGTAAACAATCAGTAGCAGAAGGTGGTAGTGATTCAATATCACAATAAGTTCCAGAAGAGTACAGGGCTGGCCAGTTCTGACTGACCCACTATATACTTGCCGAAGTTATAGCCTCTCCATCTCTTTATCTAATGATGATAGCATGCTATCAAAACAATGTGGCAAAATTTAGAAATAACAAAATATGGTAAGTCAGAATATTGTCATGGTTTTAAAGATTTAAAGATTTATTAGATAACGGCATTGTTCTCTCAAACTCACAATTGATTGCTGCCTTTGCGTTAGCTCTTAAAAGCTCCTAATCTACAGCTCAACAGACAAACTGATAAATGATTGTGAAAACTACTTGTCTAGCGTGTTTAGAAAAACTTTTATTCTTTAAGAAAGTCCTGCCAAGAATATGGTTATAAGTATGTGAATTTCTTTCCAGTTTCTGTCTTAATGCTGTCACTCCTATCATTATTTATTTGTTATATTAGCGGGGGTTCTACAGCTTCTACCGCATCCCGCATTTCGATCGCCATGTTTTCTTATCTTCCCATTCTTCTTCATTCATAGCTCTATCTCTCATTGTTGCCATTATTCCACTTATCCATGTCAATATTGGTCTTCCTCGTCTTCTTTTTTGAGCCGGTTCATAATTAATAACAGTTTTTGGCCATCTGACATCTTCCATCCTCCTTACGTGTCCATACCATATCAACTGCCTTGTTTCTATTCTTTCTGTTGTATCTGTCTTTTTCATGCGTTTTCTAATTACTTCATTTGGTATATGTTCTATTTTGGACACTCTGCATGATCTTCTGAGCAAATCCATTTCTACAGCATCCACTTTTTTTTGTCCTTTACCGAGTAAAACTACTGCTAAATTTCATGACACAGCTTATTTGATACAATTCAATTAAGACTTAAAAATCCTATAAACTATTTATTTTAATGCTCCTTTTAGTATTTAGTGTGATATCTCTGTGCCTCTACAAGAGCCTTGAGCCTGGTTGGCATTGAATCGATAAGCTTTTGTGTAATGTCTGGGGTGATTAACTGCCATTCCTCTAACAGCGCCTTCTTCAAATCATTTTTGTTGGAGATTTTGTGTTTCCGAATGTTTGTGTCCAACAAAGCCCACAGATTCTCAATGATGTTCATGTCAGGTGACTGCGCCGGCGGTGACATCAAATGGGGGTAGTGCCATATGAGCCAGGACTGCAAAAGTCCCGACTTGTGCAATCTTGATAAAACTGGAATTGTTTGCGTTTTTCAGTGCTTGGGATCGTTGTCTTGATAAAACTGGAATTGTTTGCGTATACCCAGTTTCTCGGCGCTTTGCAGCAAATTGTTTTTCACTATGGTGAGGTACATACTTTTGCCCATTATCCCCTCAATAAATTCCAAATTCCTCACGCCAACTGCGGACATACAGGCCCAAACCATCACACTACCCCTACCATGCTTCACAGTAGCTTTGAGGTTCTCTTTGTTTAGTTCAGTATTTGGTTGTCGCCAGACGTAGGACATGCCGTCGGATACAAAAATGTTGAATTTGGACTCGTCGGAGAAAGGTACTACTGTGTTCCAAAAGTCAGATTTCTTGCAGACATGTTCCTTAGCAAAGGCAAGTCGGCTCTGTCGATGTCTTTTGCTTAAGAATGGCTTCTTACGTGCTACTCGGCCATTAAAGCAGTGTGCGCGAAGCAGGCGGCGAACGGTTTTAGCACTGCGAGACTTCGCTAATTCATGCTGGACTTCAGTAGCCAGTTTGGGAGCCAATAACTTCGGATTTGCTTTGATTTTACGGACAATGTATCACTCGTCAGATGCATTGAAAATTTTGTTTGGTGCCCTTGTGCCCTTATCTTTCACCCGATTCTCGTGTATGAAGCGCTCGATGTTATGCTGCACTGTAGAGGCACTCAAATTGATCATTTGAGCAATTTTACGGATGGATTACCCAGTTTTATTATGGTGTATGGGCAGTTCACGCTGTTCAATTGTTGTGCGACGACCCATTTTTATGAATTCCGCTTCTGATACTGACGCTTGCTTTGATCAGACTAAAAATTGGCTGCAACTACTTGCGATCATAACTAAAAAAGGCAGAATAGACAAAATACCGATAATCTGTCGGCTAGGCTCGCAAACGTGCCTGCATCAAATAAGCTGTGAGCTACATTTTTGCAGCGTAATTGCTAATTCCACTCTTGAGGGACGAGGAAGTAGGTATATTTTTGCAACAGTTTTTGCGCATTCTGTTCGTTAAACATGTGTCTACCAACTTACATTCAAATTTTGTCGATATACTTATTAGCTTTGAAATTACTGATGTCTGCATTGGAAATCAGGTACTGTATCAAATAAGCTGTGAACCACTGTACATACGTCTGGACCTCTGCTACAGTATAACTAGTAAACTGGTCTGCAAAATCTGCTGAAAACAGAAATTTCAAAATGCGAATTTCTATCATCTGGTTGTGATGAGATAGCAACCTAATTTAGTAGCTTACAGGCCAGAACTGCATTCGATGGAATGCATTCTATTACTAGGTTTCCACCACACCAGTCTTCTAAAAGACTTGGGCCACGTTTTTTGTTTTATTAAGTAACACAGTTTAATATTTAATTTAAAAATGTAAAATCCTATCGTTTTTGTTCATCCTGTATTAATACTTAACCTTTAGATGACTTTTTTTTGGCGCCCAAATGCTATTGTTGTGTGTGTATTGCCAGCGCAATTTGACAAGTCATTATTTAGTGAATAATATTAATATAGATCGAATTCGAAAATGTCCTTGATATAAAGCAACAATGTAGGTTTTGCTAAAACAGTATTGCATTAACATTTAAACATATATTATTATAATAAATGAGATATTTTATACTTGTTAATTGGATACATGACAATTGACTACCGACTGACGCTGTCAAATCATTAATAATATTTAAGACAATTATAAAAACTGATAGCTTATTTCTAAGAATAATTTTTAATAACTGCTTTTGGAACTCAACTATTTTTAAATTATCTCAAAATCTTTTAAATTTATAAGTTGCCTCTGTATGTATTACGTTACAATATTAAAAATGTTTTTTCATTTTTTTCTTGCAGACGAACGAGACGCAATTCAAAAGAAAACATTTACAAAATGGGTCAACAAACATCTAAAAAAGGTAAGATTTCGTATTTGTCAATATAACTCATTGTAACACAATCAGAAATGTACATTAAATGTAATGTAACACACACCATATAAGTGCAATCATTAATTTATTAGTATCATTCATTACATTGCACTTCACTTTTTCTGCTGCTGCATTTAATTACTTGTATGAAGCGAAAAAGTCTAGGCCGGAATGCAAAATGCGTAGTCAAAATTGGGAGTTTTTGCATTTATGTTAATTGAGTTATTGGAAATCCATTGTTTTGCCTTAGGCATATTAGTGACGGTTTCATTTTATATGGTGCATATATAATCATGTTATTGATTTATCATTATAATCCGGTAGAACTACGTACTTAATATTCTTGCGGTTGATTTAATAATATGATACCGTGCGTGCAGTACTTACTTTTCTAAGTAAACGCCTCCGTATAACGTTTTATCCATTAGGCTTTGGGTTATTTGTTTATTATGTAATTTGAAAGGCGCTGATGCATTTAATATTAAGGTTGACTTTTTTTAAACAGGAAATACTTAGTTTTATGTGTCTTTTCCTTTTTGGAAAAGGTACGTTATCTATAATCTGTTTGGGAAAAAAATGTTAATGATAGAGATTTTAATTTGTTGTCCGAGTTACAAACTTCTGGGTTATTTTTGTATTATTTCCAGATATTTTGCTTACAGTAGCACCATTAACGATCTTGCTTTGTTTCATAAGGGTATCAAATTGTATACATGCGTTGTGTACTATAATGTATGTTTTAAGTTCTTGAACACCAGGAATTTACAGCCCAGCCGAGCTTGTAACTCTGACTTAGTATTTGTGACATTGGGAACAATATCACTTCTTCTTGAGAATCTTATCTCTCTCCCTGAATTGTATAGATTTTGTTTGTCCAAATTGCATTTTGGTCTGCTCGAATTGTTCCATCGCTATACTAGTTCAGTGGTTTCGTTTATAAGCCGAAAACATCAAAGCATCCAAAGAAAGTGTTACCACTTCAGTTTTTAGATCAAGTCATATGTATTCCAAAAAGGTGACAGAAATAAGTTAGCCCTATAAAGTTATAAAGAATATTGATTTTCGCACCTTTATACTTATGAGGTTTTAAAATCTCAGATTCAATCACACTATTAATGATTTTATAATTTAAAATCATCTAATGAAAGAGATTTTGACTTAAATTAATCATTCTTAAGACGCTTCAATAATTTATATTGGTGTATTTTTAAGGTTATGGTCTACGCCTTCAATCAGCAAATAATTTCATTTTGTTTTTTATTGTGTTAACTTTATGACACAAAATTAAATGTAGCATGAAAAAGATCGTTTGTGTCTTATATACTCTAGTCATGGTTGGCAGTACAATGAACTTGTTAAGTTTATCTTCAACGAAGTTAGAAAACGCGGTAATGTTAACACTTCTGCAATGAAAAAGCTCTGTTTATTGACTTCTTTGGTTTTTCTTCCACAAGATCACTTATATTTGTATAACTACAAATAATAATGTCTTCAAAGAAATCAATAGTACCGAAAAATATTCAAGTAAACATTTAAAAAAATAATTTTAATGTTTGTTAATAACGCGTAGAATTTGTGGAAGTTTCTGTTTGAAGTATAGCAAAGCTTATACTTTGTTGTATGTGTACCTATTTTACTATTTTAAAGTTAACCGGGCATAAAGAACATCGCAAAGCTTTTCTTTTAACGTCTCTTTCACTTTGACTGTTTCAGCAAAAGAAAAGTGAAAAAGCTCACTAGGATTTATTGAAAATACATACATAAAGTATTCGTTTGTCTGACATTTTATTATTTGCTGCTTAGCTGCAAGCGTTAACTTGACTTCTTATTCTATTTTATTGTTAATTTATGGTGTAATAAAATAAGGCATGGACTTCTACCTACTTTGTTAATGAAATTGACATTTTTATTGTACATACATAACTAGACCTATTTAAAAGTTCAGAATAGTATCATTTTGTACTATTATGTATGCAATTCTGAACGATGAATTGTAACTGATGATCATTTATAATGATGATCATCATTTACGAGGTGCAAACTCTTTGTTAATTAATATAACTAGGTGTACATGTAGCATGAAAACTTGAGCAAACTTTTGAACCCACTGACTATTAGGAATCATTTTTTACAAGTATTGTATTTGCTCAACATTTTAAATCAATTTATTTTAAGTGTATTATCTTTACTAACATGGAGCTGTTTAAAATGATTTACAACACTAAATACAATTAAACTTCTTACTTCTCTTCTTGCTCACTATTTTGGCCCATCTCATTCTCTTTTTTCTACCTCTCCTCAATACTTTTTTTTTTCTGTGTTTTCTATCCTTTCTCCCTTTTGCTTTTATCTCAGGGTTCGAAGTTGGTCACTATTTTATGTAAAAGTACATATTTTTACTAAAGGTACATAAAAGTACGTATTTCTACAAAAAGGTCATTATTAGTACATATATTTTTATTTTAATTTTAAATGTAGCACTTATTCTAAGATTCGTTGAAGCATAATTTGAGAAGAGCGCATTCAGGAACGCTTAGTAGCTGAAATTCTAACAAAGCAGATTTCCTGAGTGGACAAGCTACATGCCGCTAAAAAAAGCTACTGGAGATTTTATTCAGCATCTAGATTGCAGGCTATAATTCGTCAGTGCCCAAAGCCAGTCGATGTGAGATAAAGTACCGACACCAAACGAGACAATCGCAAATTGAGCTCGATAATAATTTCCTTTCTGCTTTCATGTCAAATTTGATAAAGTCTAAACGTTTGAGGTTCTTAGAATGTGGATTTTAAAGAAATAATAATTATTAACGTCTTGTTGCGTTATTAAAGGCGTCTCCGGAATTTTTTCTGATCTGATCATACAGATTATGTGACAGAGTTATTTGGGTTAGTCGCAAAAAAAATTAATAGTATGTATTTGCCAAGGAAATCATAGGAAACACACTTGCTCATACAAACTTTAATCGCTCAACGACAAGACATTAATAATTACTTCTCTCTAAAATCTAAATTCTAATAACTTCAAACTGATAAACTGATGTTTAGATTTGTCAGATCTGACATGGAACCACAGCGCCCCTAGCAAAGAGAAAATCGTTACTGAGCTCAATTTGTGATCGTCTTTTGTCGTCATATCAGCTGGCTTCGTTAGTGCTGTTAAAAGTAGTGGTGGGAACAGTTTTCTAATCACCATTTCATTCAACGTCCAATAAAAAAATGAAGTGCGATTTGCATGTAATGTTTGTGTGCAGGGGCAGTAATCACATGACATGTGAAGATCAACCAACCAGAAGTTTTTCCATTGGCATCGCATCATCGTAATTACTGCTTCTGGACATAAAGTATGTGTGACAATTGCAGCAGTAGCAGAGTTGTTCAGAATATTGTTGATTGTTCTCTGCGGAAACGTAGTATGCACTGACAAAGGTTTTGCTGAATAAGCAGCTGAGCATCCCTGAATGCACCCAAAGATAATAGCAACAAATTCCTTTCATTTACTTATTTTAAGCAATTGGTGCTGTTGGTTGCAGTGTCAACCAATTAGGAATGTGTTGGTTGCATAATGAATGCAACACTGACGCAGGGTTGCCAGATTTGTTTTCTAAGAATATATGAGAATATTTTGACAAGAAATTGAATAAATGTACAGGATACCCTAAAAATCGTGGACATAGAGCTACCACACATTCTTGGGGTCAACATAAATCGATTGAACCAAACTTGCCTATATATTAAAATCTTGGTTTGGCCGTGAGTTCATTAAAAAATTCTGATTTCTTCAAATAACTTGAAAACGCTCTGTCCTATTTGAATAAGATTTGCTATATAAATATCCTCATGCTAGGAGCATTAGACCATGTAGAAAAGTACGTGAAATTAGATCTCAGTGGCTTTGGTTTTGAGACAAGCGTCCACTTTTTTAAGTGGAAAGATTACGCCATTGGCTTTCGACCACAATTTGTATAAAAATCAGATTTAGTGTTTAATTCATGAGAAAAAATTACTGGAGTAATCTTTCTCTTTTTCATTTGGTTTTCTAGTCAACAGCATTTAAAGATGCTTGCGTGACCAAAGCGAGACATTTATTTAACTAAGCTCCACTATAAATTTGAAAAGACACATTAATAGCTTTACGAAAATGACTGTAGTTGGATTTTCGAGATCGTGCGTACACGTCATCAAGGATTTATGAGGTCACAATCTACTATGTTTACATTATTCTTTATAACATTATATAGATATACAACCAACAACAAACAAGTGCCGATTTAAACATGTTATGTGTACGCTGCAAAACCATGAATAGAACCTACAAAAATGAAAATTTTTAGCTTCTGCTGGTTTTTACCATTTTTTACGAGAAGTACATAGATTTTAACATAAAGGATTAATCGGTCTTGCAAATAAACCTAATAATTTGCCTTGTTCTGGTGCGCGATCCGTCTGCGTTGCGCGGTATGGGCAAAGGGATTGTGTTAACATCTGCAAGAATTTTGTTACGAGTGCAATTGGAATTGTTTTCTTACAATAAGGCGGAGTGTACAGAGTGGGTCAAATTGGTTGTTGTATCTGGCTTATTAGCGCTGTTTCAGACGAGCGTATTTTTACCGCGGGATATTTCCTCGCTGTTATTTAAATTCATGTGATTTGTAACAGTACATTGCTTTTAAAATGGCAGTTTTCACATATTTTGGAATATCATAAAATGCGAACAGGTCACAAGTATTACGTTTGTAAAATGCTTTTGTCTCTCATGCAAAATTGTTGTTCTTAAACTTACAGTTCTTGCAGATTAAACCGACGAATTGTAGATAAGTTTATCTAGGAAATGATTGCTATGGATACAATTACTAAAATCTCAGTTGTATCGTAGATAAACTTATCTGATGACTGTAACAGTGGGTCTTAATCCAGAATGGACTAGAATTCTAACTGAGGAATATTTAACAAGTCAACTGTAAAATATGTATGAAAACATCTAACTTAGGAAGCCTAAGATATTCTAGACTGTAATTAATCTACTAAGCTACAAGCTAATTGATAACTAAAATTTCTCCATCTTTGTACAAAATTAAGGTTAAGAAAATGCCTCAAACTGTACAATTGTACAGCATGATTCTTGGTTTTGTTTTTCTTTTAAGGGATAATAGAAGGGCATAAAAAGGACCTGTACATATATGTGATGCGATCTATAAAATCGTACCTTAAGTTAGGAAAATGTTTTGAGTACGACTTATTCTACAGGCCTAGAGGACAGTCTTTTAAAAAAGAACAGTTTGATTTGTTAAAAATTCGGTGAAATACGTTTTCAAAGTTTAGTTTGTAAAATCATAGTTTTGAGAAAGACGGATTGAAAGTTTTGCATTTCATTCAATCATTGTGTAGAATAGTCATAGAACAATAGCAAAGCGATAGCCTACAGAGCTAGTGTTTAGTTTAAAATGCTATGACCAAAAGTTACTTACGTTCAATCTTAAAAATCCTTAATTTCACTGTAATCGCGTTGTTTTGCTCTAGAGAGAAATAGATTATAGATTGCATCACATACGTTAAATTGCATTAACAAAATATGCCTAGTTTTGAAGATACGAGTATATAAAGTTTTAGATATAAGACCTATCGTTTGATGTCTAAACATTTTTGCTAAAAAGGTTTTCTTGGTTTTGACCGTTTTTAGTCCCAAAGTAGTTGACATTGTAGTCGCTTTTGATAGTAAATGATGAAAGACAACCTTCAAACTTCAAAAAGGTATGTCAAAGTCATGCCAACACAAAAAAGCCTCATTTACATAATCTTGCATTCGTGTCATACAACTCAAACTTTGTTTCAGTTAGGTAGGCTTCTCAAGTCAAGGCTAAGCTGTTTTTTTTTAAATTTTTTTCTACAAAATGTGGTTATGCACAGAAGTTCTCAAGCACGGCACACAGTTATTCCAACTCCGAAAGTATTCAACTTTTGTTAATACAGAGACGTCAAATATTTCCGGAAGCCACGTGACCACAAAATTTACTGTTGGTTAGGCAACACATCTTGCACTATTGGTAGTTCTGCTGTAATAAACATAATTTTATTGTAGTAAACCACTAGGAACCCTTATAGTTTTGTATCCTTTTCTTACTCGATTTTTCTTTGATTCTCATCTATCTGTGATACCCTACAGTAGCATTTACCAACATTTCTTTTATGGAGGCGCATTATTATTTATACTTTGCATGGTACACCTGATTTATCTATCTAGAAAGGCAAAACCGTAAGCTCCATGCTTAATGAAATAAAGAAAACCTGTTTCCCCTGGCCTTTAGGGTACTTATTTGCACATACTGCTCACATACCTCTAGTCTCAAAAGTAGTAGTAAAAAAAACCTCTGGAGGATTTGTTTACATTACGTATACATTCGATATTTCACTAACTTATAGTTTCGGGCACAACTGGATATGTTATACATAGAAGGCTTGTCGAGGAGTCTTGAGTCCTTACCTAAGTCGGCCGATGCGGCATCAGAGATTCGGTTTGACTACGTCGTGCTCCTTTTTGTTTAATCTTCTTGGAGTAGAAAAAGGCATGGGCATCTCCGGCGACCACCCATCGAGTGTGTCAAGCAAACGTTCTTATTATCGATTTGACCGTACTGGTTTAAATTGCACTGTATAAGAGATTCTTCATAGGAATCTCAGCAGTGAAGTTTAGCTTTTGTTGTATCTTCATCCTACATTCTTTAAGTTTTATATTGTTTTGTTATAAGACATTAATCCTATGTGATGGAAATATTGTTTCATTGGCCTCCGCATCATTGTTCATTTTACTAAGACACAATTAGTTTTTTTTCTTGCAATTTTTGCCGTTAACGAGAAATTTTTTCGTACACTATTTGGATTAGTTGGCTTTCCTTTTTGATAAACTCCTTTCCTTTCTAGTAATGAATAATGAATAATTTCTGCATCTAATTGGAATTTTCTTAAGAATTCTACCACATAAAAAGTAAGTAAAATTCAAGGTTATTTATTTAAAGTGAAAAGTTTCCAGAAAAACACCCACATAAAATTCTATTTGTCCTAAAATATTTTAATTCTTTCGGCTTAATTGGTGTGACTTTTTTCTTGTTGACTGTGCAAACTTTTAACGCCTTCTCAATCTAATACCTACAAACAGTAAACACTTTTTTCTCTCCCCAACCCACGCCTTCGTTTATTTTCGGCATAATAAACAAATTGTCTTTTAGTGGATGTTTGACATTAATGATAATTAGGGATGCCATTTTTACACCTGTTTACGATTGTTTGACTTCCGTTAAAGATTACTTTGTTTTTCAAACGCACCTTTTGCAAATGAAAAAATTCTTTCCACTTAATTGTTGGTACAACTTGAGTGTCATAATTCTGCCTACATATTTTGCTACTAGATATCGTATTAGATAAATCATCAGGAGTAAGTAAATTTATACCCTACTTAGAAGTAACGTTAGTTGCTGTTAAATGTCAACATATTAGCCTATTTAATTATTAATATAATAATCCATTTTTGTGGCATTTCTATTTGTATCTTTTATAAACAATTTAATATAGCAGAAATTAATTGGCTGCAGAAAATTTATTTACATCTGGCGATAGTTAAAAATGATAACCTACATATAATATTGATTTACAAATATGGAAATTGTGACCAGAATAGATTGACTGACATCGAGTTTGGAGTTAATTTTCGTACCAATTTTAAAATAGGAATAAACAAACGACATTTAGAAAGTTTGCCAATTTTACTAGGAATATTCATGTTGGAAATAACATATTGTAAACATATAAATGCATGATGGTATGAAAGTTGCACAAAAGTGATACACAACTCATTACTGTGGAGAAATGTGTAAAATTGCATCCTTTCTCTATTATAAGATGATCTGTGTTTTAAGACTGATTGCGTGCAATACTTGTTGTTAAAGCAATGG
>VTPC01002256.1:61217-81226 GCA_011009095.1 Ignelater luminosus
AAAAAAAGGAGGATTTTATACGCCGTTACAGCTACAAGCACATCCAATCAAATAGAAAACGATGCATGAGTGATGTTTTCTCTGAGCTACTGGAAAATGTTTAAGAACGACCCGAGAATACAAGTGAAGGCCAAGGACGTTGTTACATGTGCCAAAGGAAGAATATTTATTACTAGATTTTATTTTTTCATGTTGTCCAAGACCGTACGTTCCATAACTTTTTGTTACAAGTCACCAGTTTATTTTGCCTTGGCATTCTCTGGCTTGTTTTTGTTATCCATAATATAATTCAAAGTCGAAATTTTATGGTGCATAAATAAGACGCACCTTCGCCCTATAGTTTCTAACGCTGTTCCAATTCGCAAAATGTTCAAGATCATCGCTTATATTCTGAAACACGTCATTTGAAAAATGCCACGGTAATTAGATATTGATGTAAAAGACTTTTTTGCATTCGTCGGTGAATTAAATTATTTCGCATTTACTAAATGTCAGCGTTGCATTTACATGTTTGTTCCATGCTAATAATAGGTAGTTAGAAATGATTCAAAAGTTTACTAAGAAATGTAAACTCAACCCTCCATGTCTTCAATTTCATTTTGATGACGATAGTAATTTCTGTCCTCCTTATCAAAACCCAATTCTTGCTTTAATATAGATATGGCACTTTCCATATTGGTATCTTGGTTTTGTTAGTGCTATTTTGCAGGAAGGGGACCAAAAATCATTTCTTTTTTGTAAATTTCTCTTAAGTACCATCTGAAGTTCTTCGTTTTGTTTAGGCTTCGACTAACAATAAGTATCCCACCTTCTCGATACCGACAGTGAAATTCTACCTAGTTGTGCAGTTCTTTCTTGTCACTGTAGACAGTTTTCGCTTTTTCGGATACACTAGTTTCTTCTTGTTGTAATCCAACAACTTATTTTTAATACAAATAGACTTGCAGGATTCACCACTGCACCAACAAAAGTAGATGGCTGGATTTGCTCATCAAAATTAAAGAAAAACATTTTATTTAAGGAATTTATAACTGCTCTGAAAGATGAATTTTCAAAAGCATCTTTTTTCGTTATTTACTGGAGATTGAACATGTCCAGTTACTAGTTTGCAAGGCCTGCGCGATGGGCCAAAGGATTGAACGAAACTATGGTTGTGGGTTAGTTCTTAAAGTCGTCGAAGTAAGTGCAAACCTATTGCATTAAGAAAAGTAACGATTCTCCAAAAAAGCTGCAATTTACAATTGCAAACTTGCAAAGCACGAAATTTAGACTAGCTTTCGAAAGAATTCTTCCACCTTACCCTACTTAACAAATATTACCAGACATGAATGAGGAAAATCGAGACGAATCTTTGGGCCTAAATTACAATAACACCTCCCATTACAGACACTCCCTATAAAAAAAAATACCGACTGTCTAAATGAGATTACATCTTGTTTATGTGCAAAACGTTTATTAATGTATTTATGAAAATGCAGTGCATACACGTGGTTACCGTCACGGTAACTTACGATACTAATCCGCATCTTAATTTAATTAGGTATCTTTGAGTTAAACTGTCATAATTGAGTCACGTTTTTCGTACAAAGTGGTACTGAAGAATATCCTTCAGATAACCCGGATATGTCATAGAAGTCTACGAGACAAGACATTTTTGGGTGATTACAGAATTACTCCTGAGTGCGAATGGCGAATTTTGTCTGAAATATTCAAATTTATCAGATAGAATGCAGTTCCTTTTTGATTTGATTTTAATTTAGGTTAGTTTAAGAGAAGGATACGTATCTATCAATCTAATTGATCTATAAGAATACTTTCAAAATTCATGTTAGATTACGTTGATTGAAATTTGGAAAATTTGTTCAAGTTCATTAATTAAACAAACAAATAAGAAATCGATAACAGAAGATAAGTAAACTGTTTAGAATTGAAGGTGATGATTTAAAAACTTGTGTATTATAAAACTAAAAGGAAACGTAATAGATGCTGTGGAAGATTTGATATATATTTAAGTTTTTACTTGAGGGCTAAATTTGCACAGTTCATTATACAGTGTGTCCCAATTTCGATGCTCACTATTGGGATCTCGGAAATTGTAAGAGATATGAAGTCGGTTAAATTAGAAAAGTTTTGGCTATTTTGGAGATCAGTTTACTTATGCTTTGGTTTTTTCAAAAAAGTTCACGGCTTACTAGATATTTGCTAAAAACGAAATTATCTTATTTTTTTTTTTAAATAAAAAGCATTTCCCACTTAGTGTGCCATGGCTTTAAACATATGAAAATCATTGATTTTTGTCAAATAAATTACATTTGTTATGTAACAATTGCTAAAACAAAACAAAAGACGCTTTTAAGATACTTTACTGAGCATTCACAGATAGCATCAAATGCCCCATAAAAGCGTATTTATTTCGTTTTAGCAATTTTTGCGTAACAAATGTAATTTATCTGACAAAAATCAATGATTTTCATATGTTGTATTTTGTGGTAAATTCTTTAAAAAACAATTACAACAAAATGGCATCATTCCAATAAATAAATGCAGCTGTTGGTGGTGCTTTAAGCAGCTGTGAGCTTTTGGGAGGGGGGTAATAGTCGATCCATGCATCCAATATATTAATTGACCAACAACTTGATATTAAAGACTGATAGACAGACTTTGGCTTCATCGACTGGAGGTTCCAAAAAAATGACGTATCCTTAACTGTAAAAGAAGTTTGACAACTGAAAAGTAATAATGTTAATCACAATGGTAATAAAAACTCATTTTTACCTTCCTGGACTCTTATCGAACAAAACGTTAAACGCTTCGTTACTGTAATCAACATTGTTACACAATCACAGTTCTTGATTTAGAATTAATTGATTTATTAAACATAAAAAACCATTGTAAGCAGAAGTTTCATAACCTGACATTTGAGTTTTTCTCAAACCTGAAAGATAAAGTATAGTTAATTACAATCTAAGCAAGCCAAATATTAATTTCTTAGACACTTACAAATTAATCAAATCAGAGATATGGGATCGTTTGAAAATTTGAATTAAAAGAAAGTCATATTTGCAATTTATTATAGAAGTGTCCATTAATAAATTTAGATGCACTTCAGATACATTGGTTAATCTCAGAATTTTCTAAGAAATAAGAACACAAAGTAGGTATTTAAGTGTTGGTTCAAAAGACATACATTATTTGAGTTGTTTGCGGAGGCTGGAGTAAAAGTTCCCGAGACTATTGAAGTTTCGAAATTTGTGATTTAAATGCAAGGATAAGACAGGTTAGTTACAGAACTTTGTGTTTGTCATTAGCATTGCTGATTTGAACGTTTTTAATAAAATTAATGACGGTGATATTATGTTGTATCATTATTCATTACATTATAATTATTTTGAATGAGGAGTGTACGAATAAAACCAAAAGGGAAATAATGCACTATATTTAGCGTTTGTTGAGACGCCCACTTCCTGGTGTGACTTTATTTGTACCCTATCAAATTGTAACAAATGTTCGTAGAGTTTTAGATTATTTGCTACTTTTTTTAAAGAGAATCCAGAATCTCTGACGTATACCTCAAGGTATACCTAGTCTCTTTAAGGAAAAGAAGATATTTTAGCATACGTGCAAATTATCGCTTTAAGATTCTAAATGAGATACAAGTGGTAATATTGAACCGCAAAATAATCATTACATCGACCGGAACCACGTGTCAATATTACTGTTATCTTAAAGGTAAAATTACTCATAGCAATTTAATCGTGCATGAAATAGGTGAGTCAAAGATCGGAACCAAAATGAACTGTAATTAAATATAATTGTATGTATTTTTAAATAACAAAATATTTTCAACTTATATTTTTAAATTTATAATCAAATAGATGTGTGTTTACCAAAAAACAACATCCTTGTATAGGAAAAAAGTTAATGAAAATATCAACTTTTAAAATACTCGTTCGTGTGTTTATTTTATAAGTAAAAGGTTACCTAATAATAACACGAACATAACCTTATAGACTTACGCATAATCATAACGACATGGAATATTAAAAACTCGATTTTTCAATCAGTTTTAAAATTAAATCCTTACTAGCCCCATTAACATATTATTCAAATTTGTTGTTTACTTTGCTTTTACGCGGTTCCCAACTATTAGAGCGTGGAAAATACAACTTTAGGGTATTATTAAGTTAATTAATTACTAAAATAATTTTGAGATCCTTGAATAGTAATTTTTGTACACTGTAATAATATTTTAAACCAAACCAATCCTGTTATTAGATTTAACAATAATCTGATAAGGCGAGCGGTATTGTATGCTACACAAAAAAGGTACAACACCGACTACTCTGACATTTCTAGCTTCATTAATGTAGCAGTAAATTGCATTGCATAATTCAAAACTTGTTTTATGCAAAAATTTTATATTACTTTAATTGATGCCTTCCGGTCTTTCATATTAAAATAATATTTTGGTTGTAAATACAAATGCCCTATATAACGTATTGAAATTACAAAGGATATTATTTTTAGAATCAATTTCTCTATTTTTAAAATGTGAACTTTATTGTAATGAAAAGTTACTAGTCGAGTCCGGGTATGTCAATGACATACTAAAATATAAATAGTTCATAGGTATTATTAGATTGTATTCGTAACAGTTCATACTAAATCTGCTTCAGCCGATAATAACGTTAAGAAGAAAATTGTATAACCACATCCTCTGTATACTTTGTAATAAATGTTTTGTGTAAATTTGTAAATAGCGGAACTCGAGGACCGACCACAAGGACGTGTAATACTTATACGTATGTTGTGATGGCCGTTATGTGTGTCATGTACTCATCCATCATCAGTTCGTCACTCATCCTCACTTTCTTTGAATTAAGAATTTATGGAAAATTAATGGCTGGAACCTTCAGGTTATTTACATGAAAAACCAGTAAATATCGTGACGAATTTCTTCTTAAGAGACTTGTTATATAGATAGCTGGGTTTTGCAGAATTGTTTTGTTTTTTTTTCGAATCGATGTTTTGTGTTTCAAACCAAAATTAATCATAATTTTTGTGAATTTTGTAAACCTCTTGAGTACTATTGGAACTTGGTAACTATTGTTATCAAGTGTTTCTCACAGAAGACGGAACATAAGGAAAAGTTTGTATAAAATTTTAGAATGAATTTAAGAGCTCTTTGAATATCCTATGAATTTAATAACAATACATAACATTAATCTATGTATTTCAAATTGGTCGACTATAGTCAAAAACGCTTTTCTCTATTACAGATTACTTTTTAGAGACAAATTGAATAATGACAACTAAAACCGGCCACCTCATCTTTTTAATTAATAAAATTATTAAAAATCTCTACTGATCTTCGATCATGCTTAAACTGCTTTACCCCAAAAAATTGCTGTTGAAAGGAGGCTTTATTATTTGTTCTTAATGCTAGAAAATATATATCTTATCAGATTCACTGCCCAAAGTACCAATACACAAAAAGAGCTGCACTACTCAACGGGCCACCTCCGGTGGCCCAAAGTCTGCTTTATCCTCCATTATTTTTTTGAGAAGAGTCGGATCGGTTTGCACTTACCCCAACAGGCCACCTGCGGTTTTTCAAGTTCGGGCTTCCCCTTCCATCATGCTTCTTCGGAAAACTAAAAGCGAATACGAGTCGGATTTTATCCTCTCATGTTTGTCTCTGAGTTTACCTCAGGAAACAGTAAGTTCTGAAACCGGCCCTGTAGACTGTAAAATTGATTATTACTTGCTTAAAATAAACACTGTAAGTGTAAGAAAATTGTGCAGGGCCGGCTTCAAAACTTGAAAGTGCTCTTAAGGCAAATTCAAATTTTTGTCCTCTTCCATTTAATATCTGAAAAGTGTGGAAAGACGCAGCCTTCTTTGTGTTCGTTTCTACCTTTCCTAGAAAAGAGGGCGAAGCTTGGTTTTGAACCATTACAGGTGGCCTATTGCAGAGTGCAACTCGACTCGCATTAATATTTACTTTTCTTAAAAAGGTTATAATGGTCAGTGTTGCCAATTTGGTGATTTTGTCTCCAAATCTGGAGATTTTTAATATCCATTTACGACTCCAGTAATAATACAGGGAAAAAGTCTCAGAGTTGGTAAAACAAACACCTGGTTTGAATTGTCTCAGAAATGTCTCTTTATTAATAACTTTTGTGTCATCTAGTTATTAGTCATTGTAATGGAATCTTGGCTGATCAAAAGAATACTAATACACAATAATCATCAAAGTGGGTATAAATAAACAGTTGACAATGGATTTTCAAGCACCCCATCAAACAAAGAACAAAACCCGATCTACGTCATCTTATGTAGTTGCACAAGAAAGCGCTTCTTTGAAAAAATTTGTTATGGATGCTCTACAGCTCCATGATAATATCACCAGATGTCTGAAAAATGTGGAGAAAACGCTGGAAATTCTAATAAAACGCGGGAAATCTACTTTTAACACCCCAAGACACTAAATAAGCAATAAAATCTTTTAGCTAATCCGTGACACTACGCTGATTGTACAAAAAGTACGTCCAGAATTTACAAACATGCAGTGTTGCAAATCGTACTGTATTTTTATAATGTCACTAGATGTCTGAGGAATCTGGGAAGACGCTGGAGATTCTGAAGAAAAACCCCAGAAATTCTGGGAAAACTCGAGAAATCCTTTTTTAACACTCCAAAAAATCAAGCAATTAACAGATTGCTAGTTCGAAATTATTATCAGGCTTCTTGAGCGTACGTCTGGTCAGTCGGGCCGTTAGAGCGTTTTGATTTCTCAGGTCTACCGGGTCTCTCGAGTCCGTCGCACCTTCCGGCTCCCGTTAAACCTATTGGACCTCTCGGCGCTTCGGGTCTATCAGGCCTGTTGGACGATTTGGAATTTCCATGCCTACCGAACCTTTCGGATCTCTCGGGTCCGTCGGGCTGTTCGGAATCTTTTGTATCCCACGGCCCTTCGGGCCTTTCGAGTTTATTGAATCTTTCGGATCTTTTCAGGCTTGTTGGACCTTTCCGACTTCTTTGCCCTTCGGGTCTATCAGGCCGTTTGGATCTTTCGGGCCTGTCAGATCTCTCGGGTTTGTAGGGTCCGTTCGGGCATGTTGGACCTTTTGGACTTCACGGTTCTTCGGGCCTTTAGGATCTCTCTGTTCGGATCTCTTGGGCCCTTCGAGCCCGTTACATCTTTTCGACTTCTCGGCCCATCTGGTCGTTTGGATCTCTCGGGCCGATCAAAAAGTTACCGGGTTTTCTCCGGACCGCGTCGGGTAGAACTCTGAAAGGACCGAGATTTCTAGGTGTGGCCCAGCTGGACTAGGGAAAAAGAATACCCGATAACTTCTTGATCGGCCCGAGAGGTTCGAACGTCCGGACAGAGAAATTCAAATGGCCGAGAAGTCGAAAAGGTTCAGGAGACCCGATAGGTCTGAATGACCTCACAGACTCGAAAAGCCCGAAAAATCCAAGAAGTTCGACAGGCTCGAACAGAGGAACCCGAATGGCCGAGAAGTCTTAAAGGTTCAACAGGCCTAAAAGGTTGGAATGACCCCACAGACTCCAGAAGCCCGAAGGGTCAAAAAATCCAAACGGCCCAACAACCTCGAACTGTCCGACAGACCCAAGATGCCCAAAAGGCTCGACAGGGCCGAGAGGCCCGACAGGCTCCAACAGCTGGACATTTCGTTTTTCAGTTAAATAACGCACCAGTTTACATTAATTAAATTAATAGATAACAACACACAACGATGAAAGGGTAGAAAATTAAGCACTGCCTTTCTGTTTCAGTTGTATTTTTAGAATTTCTTTGAAAAATAGTAATAATAATAAATTTGGGAAATTCTGGTGATTTTTAATGTGTTCTATTGAAAATTTTGCTGACATCTTGTTGGTAACACTGATAATGGTAAAGTTGAGTGCAGCAGCCCGACATGGTTCTTATCTCGACCCGTTTTCAAACAAACGTGATTTCGAACGGTAGCTGCCGCAGGCGGCCGCACCAGTGTAGCATATCATATCTGTCTCATCTTAAAAATTCTGTATACTTTTTAAGAGAATAAATAGTGTATATTATATATGCCCAAAAATCAGAAGCTGGAGGGAATTTTGTCTCTGCTCGGAATTAATCTTATCTAAATTATCTATGACACTTTTTCACCGATTCACCCCTTTTATCTGTTGAGTCTTTGAGGCAGCTGCCTTGCTGACTTAACGTATGAGACTGGCCCTGAAATTGTGATTAGGTGCCTTCCTAGTAGAGACTGCAGGTAGTCATAAACGATTTCATATCAGTTTCTCGTTGAGCGAGCACAATGTCGGTGTTTTAATTTTTATTTTTAAAAAGAGAAGTTGAAAGAATCTCTTTGAGACCACGTGACACTTGTGCCTTTATCTTTTTTCCCCTCTAGGTTTTGATGTGTTGTAAAGAGAATTCTTCCGTTGATTAATGTTGTAATTTCCCTTTCGAGGTTTTCGGCCGGCCTCATTCTTGTGCAAATTCAACCAAGGAAGTCGCTCGTGGTGTTTTATTCTTGTGGTGACTAAATTTATAGGAATGGTGGCTTGGTATAGCACGCACCCTATGTTCAATTTAAATCGACAATAGTTTAAGACATTTGGCACTCTTTGGGGGTCCGGATGACATTTGTTTTATAGCATCGAAACTTCCACCTCTGCACTACTAACCGTTTTTGAGTTATTCTACATTTGTCAAAGAGAAAACAAAACAGGAGAAATACGTGTTTTTACTTTGGAAAAATGCCAGTTTCTGAAAAATATTAACTTACTACGAGGTTTCTTATTGACAACTACAAAATCTAGTTTGCTACATAACTTTTTCTATCTTTACGATATTAGTGTTTCTAGATAAAGACAGTGAGCTATTACTAATTAGTTTCTTACGTTTTTCATGTGTTTACTTACTTTTTTTGTATTTTACTAATAGAATCGATATGGGCATTTTTTTAATGTTAGCTCCGTACCAAATCATTCTATCATATTCTTAATATCTCTCGACATGTTTATAATGCTAATAAATCTCGCTCCTTGTCAGTTTTGCATGTGATTTATTGGCAGGCCTTTCTCTACTTGTGCAAAAATGTGAAATAGGTTTTTTACGTAATACTTGAAACTATTTTATGTAACCAGAATATCATTGAGTTTTGTTAATTGTAAATTTGTTGCTATAAATAGTGTACGTCCTTACCCGAGTTTTTTAAATGTAACGTTGAAAATAGAAACTATTTCCTAACAGGTTTGTTTGTTGCATTAAAACGTTTCAATAAAATTACATAAATTACGTGAGTCATAATAAAAAATAAGAGACCAAACAATTTTGTTTATTATTATTATGTGCAAGCGCAGTTAACCAAAGCAAAATTAATTAGTTCTACATTCAATTAATATTTTATCAGTGTTTTTATTTGTTTTAGAAAATGTAATTTGTGTGTGCTACTCTTGGCATTATTCAAATGTGGTACAAATAGCAGCAATCCATTGTGTCCTTGTTTTTTCTTGCAATGCAATCTAAAGTCCCATTATTTGTAGTGCTCTCGAATAAAAAACTCGGTTGTTGGTTGTGTTGCATTGGCTAACCGCCAAAAGGCGCGTCTCTTTAGTATGCAGCAACTTTGCGTCCAGCAGCAGTAAAGTATAGTAAGGCCAAAAGGAGTGTACTTGTCTGTCAATTATACTTTCAAACAAAGCCCTGATTGGTGTTTATGAGAGAGTTTGCTCGAATATATTGGATAATTATTGCAATTATTGTCGGTTCATTAACGGTCATTACCACGTAACTCTTGGTTGCTAATCTAAATGAGCTGTTACCTTTATAAGTTGATGATGGATCATTAATTTTGATTTTTTCTTACCTTTTCATTATAAGAGAAATGATTAGATATCATTATTGTAAGGAAATCGAATGAATTATAATATGTCAAAATTTCAATGACGCACTACAATACTTAGCAGGTGACGAAATCGGTATAAAACCGAACAATCTTTGTATCGTATCACTTAAAGTATGATAACAAGATGACGTTCTAGGTGCTAAAATAATTTATTAACGTCGAACAAAGTCGTTAATCAATTCGATATGCTAGCTTCTTTGAGGAAGGAAAACTTAAAAAAAATCCAAAATTACCCTTCTTGCAGATGTTAGTTGACTTCATTAACAAGAATAAAACTTGTTAAAGATACTAGTTACATAGATGTAGATATAATAAATAAGAAAGTATGATGTAAAACATCTGTGTTTCTGTTAAGTGTATTCCAACATACATAAACGTCTAGTACAGTGACATCGTCTTTTCTTAAAAATACCTAGAAGCATTTTGATTAAAGTACTGAGTCACTAGTATTGTTTAATTACTTTATTACTAATAACAGCATGTGCAGCATTTTAGCTGTAATGTTAATGTGTGGATATGAAAGTCTCATTATTTATGTTATTGTATGTAGCGTATGGATGTGTGCATATGTAGTATGTGTAAATTTATTTGCACTATTCTGTGGAAAAGAAGTTATTATTTTTTATATTTATGTATATTTATTTTTGAAGTTTTTGTCCTCCCATATCCTTTTTATTTGGTTTGCAATAATAAAGCGCTTTCTTTCACTTTTTACTACGATTACCCATTACTAATTTTTATTAACTTATTATTTTGATTATTCATTAAAAATTAGAAATGAAAGGTTTTATAATTTATAGAATTTATTAAATTGGTTTAATAAACATAAAATAAAAATAATAATGAAAGTAACTAACTACTAGTTGTTTGTCTGTTGAGTTTAATTTTCTGCAACTGTGTTTGAAATCAGTAAATCATTCCACACCGACTTGATAATTTATTTAGTTCAGTATCATTGAAATGATTTGTTTTTAAATTTAAATAGGCTGTTCATCCCCGTTCTGTTGAAAGTCAGTTGGATTAAAATTAATTCGATTCTTCTATTTAAAGTTGTAGTTTTGCTATTGACCTGAAGGTCGAGAGATAAAAGAGTGATCTTTAATTCAGTTGCCTGGATTAAAAAAATTGTTTTGAGTTTTATGCCGTGTTGTTTATCAATATATTTTTCAGAAGCCGATTAGTGACTTTGGTAAACTTTTAAATTGAAATTTTCTCTTATTCGCATTCTGCGATTTGTTTTTTTCCGTTTGAAAGCGTCTTAGGTTTCACTATTACATTTCACAGCCCAGTAACTCACTTTTCTTGTGAAACATTCAGCAGTGCATCTAAAAGAAAATTTAAGACAAACTTTTAAAGAAGGCCCAAGTGGAATTTTAAAGCTGGTTCTTCGAGACTCTTTATATCAGACTATTAACCCGAAGATTGCGGGTTTGCTTTTGGCTGTGGTACTGAGATTTTGCACGCGGAAGAAATTAGTAAAAAGATGCCGTTTTTTTTGAAGCGGACAGGGATGTAACACAATGGGTTCTGTGTTATGTTCTTATACAGATTTATATACAATATGTCGTTGTTTATGTCCTATTCTTATGTACTACTAGTACTATTCGATATACATACCATGGACTCCAAACGTAAATATTAAGCGCATAGAAAATTGCTTTGCTTGGAGAGAGTACTATTGGATTCATCTGTAATGGAAACGAGATGGAAGTGACATAAACAACAACATGGTTCAAATTTATATCTTTGTTTCTGCCTCCAGTTATGTCCAACCAACTTGAAAGGTACGAACCGAAGTTCCATAAGAACTGTGGTTTTCTTCATATAACGAACCCGGTTATAACGATATTTCGAATACAACGAACCCTTTTTAGTATACAAAATTTTAAATATTTTCGGTTATACCGAACTTTTAAGTATAAAATAAGGAACTTCCTCGAAAGTAAAAACATACTTAGCACATTCTAGATGTACTAGTAACAATCAGTATCGTGTCGCCAATCGTGCAGTATGCTTACTTGTGTTGACAATTTGAAAAAATGGATAACGATGTTTTAAACAAAAAGCGAAGATGTTTTACATTAAAAGAGAAATATGAAATTATAAAACGTTTACAAAGAGATGAAAAACAGTGAAATATGTCGTGAAATGAAATTAAGTAAATCAACAGTTGCTACAATTTGGAAGACAAAAGATAAAATATGTATTGGAAAATTAAATTCGAGCATTAAAGAAATTTAAAAACCTACTAACTTAGTAGTTGACCAAAGTCTGTTAAAATGGTTAAGCCAACAAAGACCTAATAATGGGACTGTGAGTGAGGCTGACGATTTCGGAAATAAACTGTTAAAAGATAGTGAATGTAAACTTGGCAGAAACATTACATTAGCGGTGGAAAGATTGTTGGTGAAGCAGCCGCGGTTAATATTGATGTTTTAAACGGTTTAAGGGAGATACTTGTGTCGGTGGAAAAATGTCCAAAGATAGGATTACAGTGTTAGTGACAGCAAATTTATTGGAAACAGAGAAAAGAGGATTATTGGTAATAGGGAAGCCTAAAAATCCAGTAGAATTCTTGAGTGATGATGCCATTGTTGCTTGTGTAGAAAACCAAATTATCGACGACGAGATGGAAGAACGGGGAAAAGAAGAAATCGAGAGCGATGAGATAATATTAGTTCCAACTACATCAGATGCAATTAGAAATATTGAAGTCGTTCTTTATTTTCTTCAGTCGCGAAGTACTCTACTACTCTACTAGCCGAAGTGGAATTGCATATTAACGAAATTAATTTTGCCCGAATATATATGAATCTTTTAGGTAAGATATTGTTTATATTATTTATATTATTATCTGTAACTATATAAAAAAATTTTGTTTCTAATTATATTTTATAAGTGTAAAAAATAAAATAAAAAAGTTAAAGTTGTTTTTGTAACTTTTCACTTACAACGAACTTCGGTTATAACGAACCGTTTTCGACGGCCCTTTGGAGTTCGCCATAAGCGGACTTTACTGTATATTATTAATAATTACGTGAAGATTTGACCCTACGAAATTTAACCAAGAAAATATATCTTTTTGTCATGTACTAACAATTAAATTACAATCGTAAAACAACTTTTTAAATTGCACTGATTATTTGATAAAACGAAAACACGCGCTGTAAATGTGTGACCGTGAAATGCTGGTATTCACACGTTGGTGTGAACTGACTAATTGTAGAGCAGGTGAAAAGACTCCTACTGCGCAAACGCAGTAGGGTTAGACAGAGACAGGTGGCCCCTTCGCTATCAGTCTGTCTCGAAACGCTCATTGGCACGATACAAGACCGCCCGTTCCAGTCTTATTGTATTTCAATGGGGAGAACACAGAAGTAATAAAAGCCACAATAGAGATTTCTTAAGGATCCAACATTCTTTCTTTTTGCCAATGGCTTTATTTTCTGCACTTAATTCCTTGAACGACTGCATATTATTACTGTAACGAGCCATCCCTCGAATATACTAGAGAAGTCTCGAACGGACTCGGCGTGCCGGTCGAATATACCGGAGGAGTCTGGAACAGTCCGACCGTCGAATGTGCGAGAGGAGGCGCGAACCTTCTAGGCTCATCGAGAGGAACGAGGAAACGTATATAAGCGGTAGCATGAATAGAGCCAGGAGTTCTGCAGTAAATAACCGCGTGTAGTTACGAACGAAATAAATGTAATTAATGATAAATAAATTCTTCTGTACATAAATAAATAAATAATTTAGTGTAAGTAAATACTGGAAATAAATTGTAATAAACCAAGTAAAAATAAATAGACGTTTTTATTAAAACGCAACATTACCATATGACGAGTCGAAGAAAGTCATTTATAATCTTCCAGGTTGAAAAACTCATTAATCAACTGAATTGAGTTTTATACTTACATTAGTTTGACATTCTCGAACATAACACACATCTAAACTCTGTGTACAACAAGAATTATTACTGTTACCTCTACGATTCTTTACTTAAGAACAGTTGTATTTCCACGTCATCCTTGATAAGTGACATTTTCTAGTCATCTTAAGTAAAAACTGTCGAGAAGCAAATCAAAAGCAATCTAAGTAATCGGACCATATTTTTCTATCTATATCTAGAAATCTGAAAATTTTGCTCTTATGTATCACATACGTTGTCGATTAAGTGTGGTAGTGACAGAATTAGGTTGGTTTTAATGGTTTTAACCAGTTTATACCGTTCTGGTCAAAACTAGATATTGACCAGGAGGCGGTCAAAACTGAATTTCTTAAAGTCAATTATAAATCTTTAAGTTTTAAATTGCATAACTACTCTAGTTTTACATGCCAACGTTATGGCATTTTCATTAATCCGTCCATGATGAGATTAGATAGTTTTAACTGAGATCGTTTTATTTGATAGCGATGATTATAAATAAAATCACAAAATAATTGGTTACTTCTGTAAAATAAGTACTTTAACACAGTACATCAGTTGATCACAAATATTGAAACTGTGACATTTTATGTTAATTAGAATCAACAATAAATTACCTACTTTTCATTTTAATGAAAAAACTTCGTAGGTATGTATAGACGTTAAAACGAGATCCCAATTAAGTTTAATCGGTTTTTGGCTGAGGTAAACTTTTTTGAACGTCTTCTCCCCAAACAAAATATTCTTTAGGGGTACCTATTCCAATTTCAAGATTAAATCTTCAGTATGTCGTAACCAGTGACTAGCACTACTATATCATATACAGTGTGTAAAAAAAGTAAGGCACAAATTCATTTATGGCGTTATTTTTAATTTTTCGGAAGAATGCTTGAACACGCCAATTTTATTTATTTATCAGCAATATTTTAAGCAAAAAAATTTTTTTCCAAATTCCAAGATGGCGCCAGGATACCATTTTGTAAAAAGAGATTTAAATACAGAGGGTACTTGTGTAATAGCTCATTTTGAAGCTCTCTCTGATATACGTTTAATGTCAAAGTTATTGTTATTGTTCGCGGCCATGTTACTAGTATTCGAGAATAATCTAAGATGCATGACTCTACATTCATTTGTCATTAGAACTGTCAACTATAATTAACTTCAAACTTTCGAATTAATCGTCGGTTTTCATGATGAAGCTAACTGAAACAGAAAGAATTGAAATACTTACTCATAATGCTTGGTTGTGGTAATAAAACTCGAACGCGACAAGAAGCATGTCATTTATTTAATAACATAGCTTGCTACGGCCGTGAACAATAACAAAAACAGTAACTTTGACAGTTCGCCATTTTGTTTTGGGGGAGTTGAAATTTCCTGAAACTTGGACATTAAACGTATATTAGTGAGAGCATCAAAATGAGCTGTTACACAAGTACCCTTAGTATTTAAATTCTTTTTACAAATAGCGTCCTCACGCCATCTTGAAATATGGAACAAAACTATTTTGCTTAAAATATTGCTCATAAATAAATAAAATCGACGTGTAGGAGAATTCTTCTGAAAAATAAAAAATAACGCCATAAATGAATTTGTGCCTTACTTTTTTTACACACTGTATATTAACAGCAAACTCAAACCTTTTTGGGTGATTGTTCGGCTTACAATTATTGTCATTTAACAACTGAATTGTGAAGGAGAGGAATCTTAGATCTCCTACATAACAGTAGTACAGTGAACAGTTTTATTTCTAAAATCACAATCTTAAGTTACGATATGTATTAGCTCTTGGGAACCAGTGAGTTCAGGCGTGTTATGATCATACTTTTGGTTTTTCTTTATTTCTGGCTTTCTTCTGTATTTAGTTAGATTTTGCTGTATGCTAGATTTGATGTTCATTCGTAGTCATGCCAAAAATATATTCTCTAGAGTAGGTTCACTTATCATTTGAAATTGCTCAATGTTGTATGCTGGTTAGTCGGATAAGTGTGGCTCTTAGAGATCTCTTAAAACAAATATTTTTTATTTAACCCTCTCATGCATGATTTTTTTTAATTTTAAAATTTAGGTATTTAATTTTTATTATTATTTTGAATACACATCAGTAACAGGTAAATAAAAAAATACAAACTTTATTAATTTTTTTTCACATAAAACAACTCAAAAAATATTTGTCCACTCTAGTGAACTCCATCCATTTATGAAATAAATCAATTTTAGGCATGAAAATTTCCAAAGTACTCAGTACAACAAGGCTCATTACATTTTTTGCACATATATTTAGTTTTTCAACACCGTCTCGCATTTTTTATATCCGTGAGTTTCGGCCAATGCCCAACTGCTGGTCTTTTCTTGGGTATACCTGGCGGTGTAATAGATTTTGGCCTACATATTTTCATTGTTTGTGCCAATATTTATTAAAGCCCTACCAACGCTGTCTTTGAATTCTAAAAGTTCATGTTTTGTATTCCCATTTTGTTTGAACAAAATCCATGCATTCACTACAACTACATCGAGAAAATGCATAAACACTCTGATGTACCACCTTTTATTATGCCTTCTTGAGGGATATAAAGCAAGGAGTTGGTCTAATAAATCAACTCCTCCCATATTTTTATTTTAAAATCCAACAGCAAATGGTCTATTTATTTCAATCATTGTACGGGAAGACCTATACCAACGTTGAATACAATACAACTAGATGCTACATGAACAGCATTGTTATCCATCCATTTAGTCACTGTGATATTTCCATATTCAGTAGTAACTACGGATACAGATCCTCGACCCTCACGTTTCATGCCTTTATCTGATTTCAAACTACATAGATTTGGCATTTTGTAAGCGATTTAGTCTCAGAGTTCCTATTGCCCAAATACCACTCAGTTTTAGTTCTTCTATCAATGGAATTGAGCAAAATAAGTTGTCGATGATTTTTGTGTGCCAAGTCGCTACTGAGACGAAGGACCACGTCTGCACATGCACCAAAATTACTAATTACCGCTCGATCTTCTGAAGCAGCTTGATATACTTCAAAACGGTTCATATAGCCACTAACTCCAGCTCTCACCCAAATTTCTACACCCCATTTTTTGGTTTTTTTTCGGGACGGTACTGCTTTATACCTAATCTGCCCTTCAGTGAAACAATTTGTTCGACGATAGATTTACTTCAGGTTCTGCAGCAGCTAAGAAGTTTTCTTCCAGTCTATCTAGGAAAGATCGAACCTTTCACAGTTTGTTAGTATCATTTTTGTCTAAACTGTAATTGTTCACAAAACGCATATATCTCACTATTAATTCCTATCTGTTTATAGACATAGAATTTGCAATCAGGTTCATTCGTAAACCTTCATCACTAGAACAATAAGGCGTAGTCTTGGGTATTTTATGTATGACATAATTAAATTTACCGTACACCTAAAAATCTTTAAAATTCCTCCTTTGTAAGACCAAAATTGAGCTTGTTGTTTTGAGCTGCATAAATATTTGTCTGATATACAATATTTTATACAATATCTTCGGTGTATAATGATACAAAATATCCCAAAGGATTATTTTCTTGAATATTAGTAGCTTCACTACCAAGAAATGGTGGTAAAGTGCCAGGACCATACATGCTATCACTTTCACATCACTTACGCTCGTAGTTTTTTTTTAATTAATTTCTTCAACATTAGTTGCTCTAAAGGAATTTCGTCTTTAGAATCAAAGTCATTGTCTTCCAAATTGTTTTGTAATTTTGAATTTTGAATTTCATCTTCATAATCTGATTCTAGATCAGACCCATCAGATAATTCAAAAATTATCTCTTCGTTTTCCAAATTTATTAGCTCTTCGTTATATAAATTACTATTTTCCACACAGTGTTCATTATCGCTATCTTCCAGAATAAAAATAACTTTCTACAATGAAAAGCAATGTATTAGGTATGGAAGTGCAAAAACGCATGCAGTCCACTAGAGTGGGCAGATCAAAAAAGTACGTCATCTTTTATTCATAATCATGTTATCTTAAAAAAACATTTTACTATATTTAGAAACTAATATTTACAATTTATGTATTTTTGTACCTTTTTTCTAGTGTTATCATAGAAGGATTTTGCACTAATTGTACTAAGCAAACTGCCATCCATTTTAGTCACCTGATTCTTGTAATAAACTGCAAATAACTCGAGTATGCGATTATTCTTGATAGATGGCGGTACTTAAATATTATAATTAGTGGCCACTATAGTGACCAATATGCGTTTTAAGGATTTAATACACAACAGGAATATATTACACGGCTTTAATTGTTCGGTCCACTATAGTGGACCCAATGCACGAGAGGGTTGAAGAATCTAGAATGGTATTTTCAATCATCTTGTTGGAAATATGTCTCTTCGTGGTTACTTCTATATGTATTGCGGAGATTTGAACCGCCAAATTCTTGCAGTAACTGCAGCTAAGACTCGACATTAATTTAATTGTTCCATATGTTATTTTGTAACTAATTGTGACTGGAAAGTAACTTCCACCTCGAAGATCTTTGGTCACCGAAAGTTATTTCTTTGTTTAACATACATGAACAATTGTTATTTAATTATTTTTATTTGACATTAAGGGTCTGTTTATATAAGGCGAGTTAAATATTTAATTGAGATTAAAATTTAATTCTGATTAAATGTTAATTCTGATCATCTGATAATCTGACTGTATAATAGTAACAACACCGAATTAAATTTAATTCTCAATTAACTTTTAATTCAGCTTCTATAAACTGGCTCCAAATTTTTTTATGATAATTTGACGTTTGTCTACTAAATTAAACCTTGATAGTTTATAACAGTAGACAATGTCTGAATTTTCTGAACACATGATATATTGCAGCATATTTCACATTTTGTGCGTTTTAAGAAAGAATAATATATAGAAAATAAGTTTCTGCAATATTTTACAATTCCATTTCTACGTAGTACGCTTATAAAACTTCGTTCGCAGATCTATAAAAGTCAAACGGATTGCTTTTCTTATTGTACTCTTTTCTCTATTATTAGTCTTTGCGTGCAATATTGCTTTTCTCGTCGTAACTTCTACAGAAACCCCAATTGCCTGTTTGTCGAATACTTTCGGATTTTTTCTTTTATTCTCTTTCTTTTCTGTGTGTAACTCAGAGACGTCAAGTTTTTACATTTTAAATCGTTTTCTATATCGAAATACGTACCTAATAATAACAATAATAATATATTTCAAGAGATTAGAAATTTATTTGAGGCCAATCAGAATGATCCTTTTGATTATAATTCTATTAATTATGGTGCGTAGTTTACACGTAATTTCATGTCGTGTCGGCCGATTAAGGAAAGAATAATTACAATGCCTATTGGCAAAATATAAGTGGGAATCTCTACTATTATCTGCACGTCAATTATTTTTTATTCTTTTTTTTTAAATTGTGGACGATTTTGAAATTTGTTATATTCACGCTATTGTTGTTAATAAATTTCCAGCGTTCAATTAATATTTGACCTACAAAAGGCAATAGTAAATTGATTTGGTAAGAACAAGTGAGTCACCATTGCAATAACATTTCATTTTCTAAAATAGTTATTTTCTAATTTGTCAAAAATGTAATTTAATTTTAATTAAAGAGAAAAATGTAAACATTTAAACGAATACTTCATACAAATTTTAAGGTAGAAATATGTAATCAATGTAATCATATTAATTTTATTTATTATAGAACTTCGAACTTAGTAACTTTGGAACGCTTTGGAAATGCTCTTTAATTTTTGTCGATTTTTATCTTCCAAGTTATTGGCCATTTCGGTAGATCAAAACAATTTAACGAAATTGATCGTTAAGTGCAATAATTCATGCTTTTTGAAACTGACAAGATAATGTTCGATTTGTATACTAATACAATAATATTCTGTGATTCATATTTATTATTCAACAGGGAATAAATCTTTACCATTACTATTACTTAATAAATACTGATAATTTATATTTGCGGCTTTATAAATTGATTTCGATTAAATTATTATTTAACTTGTTTGTCCTTTGAAATGTAATATTGATGGTATTTCCTATCCAATGATTTATGCTAACAGTTAGATTCCATTACATCAAACTGTTAGGCAAACGTTAATGTGGGATTTTTCAATGCAATGGCAGC